>JAQGAT010001485.1:0-13817 GCA_034687845.1 Pantelozetes paolii
TCTCTCTCTCTCTCTCTCTCTCTCTCTCTCTCACTCACTCACTCTCTTCTCTCTCTGTGGTAAAGGCTGTGCCAAAACCCATAGCACTCTTTGGGCGTTAACTAAAACACAAAACACATCAGAAATGTTAAAATATTTTGTTTTATATTTTTGAAAATCATTTCTCGAAAGAGTTTAACAAATATTTTGTTTAAAAATGTCTTTTAAATACAATAAATGTTAAAAATTGAAGATTAATATGCAGTAAATAAAAACTAAAAGACAAACAATTATGAAATGAATGCAATCTATTGTATGTTAAGCACTGGTAGTCAGTTGTGCATTGGGTTTCTTGTAGTGATTGATATAAATCCTTACAATTAAAAGTTTGTTTTGTCTTTTACTGAAAATATTTCTCCACTTAATTGAAAATAAAATATTAGATTCAGTGTAAACTCAGAGCTGTTTAATGAAAACAAAGGCAAATACTGTTTGTATGAATTGAAGTGAAACTAATAGTAATTAAATTAAAAATTGATTTCTTTTCAACTGATTTTGTGTCAAAAAACTTCTTTGTTTTGTTTCATTTACACCAAAATCTAAATTAAGATTAAAGTATAGATAAAAATCATTTCAAACCAAACAATAATTTTTTGATGAATTGTTTAGATGTCTATTGAAACAAACGAATTGTAAAATATCCAGAATAGTTTGAAATAGATTTTACTTTAATCTAATTTTAATTTTGTTTTATAATGACATTGAAAGCAAAACTGCGTTAACAGACAAAAGGACAACAAAAATGATTACAGAAATGGCTTTAAAATAATTATAGCCTTAATATCAATGAAAACTACTATTGAATGCATAATTGAATTAAATTAATAGTTTTGGAGAAAAGTTTTGCTAAACTATTGTATAATAAAGAGATATTTATTTATAATTGAGTTTTATATTAAAAATTTAGACATAAAATAAATTTCAGCGATTATGGGCCTAATTGTTGCCAAAAATCTTTTACTTAAAGTATAAATTTGAAGTCAAATGCTATACAGTATTAAAACATTAATTAAGGTTTAGCACAGATTGAGTGTGAAATCTAATGCTTATATTGTATGACAAATAAGGTATTAAATTAAAGATTTGGTTGAATAATGAATTAATTTTAAGTCCAAAACACACATAAATTTCAGTTAACACGCAATGGAGACAAATGGGCACTAAATTTAAACTCTTGTCATCAAAACTGCGGTTCATTTTACTACAAAACTTTCTTTAAAAATAATTTAAATAAATATTAATTTAAATTTCAGTCAATTATAAAAATCTTAAACAAAATGTCGTTTATTTCGGTTATAATTATTTTTTTTTCATACCATTTGTCGCCTGAAAACCATTTATAACGCATATTATACATATGTCACACAAAAGTTGCACAAAAAATCTTATAATTAATGTTAATATTTTGCACTATTTTTAAACCAAATCACAAATATCTTTGCTTTTAGTGAAGATGTAGTAAATATTCACAATATATTGTAAATACAACTGTTATTAAGCTTAAGAATGAAATAATAATGAGATGTTTTGTATTATTACTACAGAAATGGCTTTTTCTGATGTAATGAATAAAATATTTTGCAAAACAAACCCCTTTTCTGACAATTTTGTACTTGTTTTTAGTGACAAAACAGAGAATAAAACATAAAACTAATTGATCGCAAAATATTAGGCCATAAAAGGTCTTTGAGGTCTCGTGAGACCAAGGGTTGACTACAAGACTACATCATTGACAACAAAATCATATCTCTTTTGCTAATCGATTAACTCATCTCTCAGATAATGCTTTCAAATGAATTATCTCTCAATTAATTAACATTAGATCTGAATATTTAATACAAGACAACAATGACTTCATTGGAAATGCTTTTGTGGCCCAAAACAGAGAATCGATAAATGGATTTACAAAACAAATATTTGCTATGTTTTGAACATTTACTCAAAACTGTTGGTGAAATTCACTCATTCGGCAAATATCCCGGATCAATAGGAAAATCAATGACAACATTATTTATTAGATAATAATTTTATGAAAAATATCTACCGATCCCTCATTTGATACTACATTTCCTGAGATTTAGTTTATCGTCTCTGATATCTAAAGATTAGAATATCTCCAGATTTGTATTGATTTTGATAGCAATACATCAAAATGTGAGACCAGGGATGAGTTAAGGGGGCACTCAATGATTATATAAAAGATTTTGAGTGAAATTAAGTGAAAATCAATAAAAGGCGCAAAACTATTGTTTATTTATATATACAGGTACATTTCAATTACTGTAAAAACAGTGTTTAAATATTGAAATTAATTATTCATTAATTGATATTAAAAAATATGAAAATATATTGAGATTTGAATTTTGAAAATATTATGCCTTTTTGTGAATCATTTTTTCGGTTGACATAAAATATTTTCAATTAAATTCAATCGCGTTTAACATAAATATTAAATTTTGTGCTGAGAGTCAGGTTTTTAGTCCCAAATGCTAGCAATCAGTTGAGTAGTAGTTGAGTATATTGTGGACTCAAAAATCAATATTTATTATGACTTTTCATTTCATAGACTTTTTGAGTGAAAAATTCAATGATTTTCATGGATTGAGAAAACGATTAAATTTCATAATTTATTTTTACATACCATTCCCCACAATATTAAAGTGTCTTTCAATAAAACACTTTTAGATTTTATTTTGCAGTGAATTATCAGAAAGAAATCAATTTTTCAAAGTTTAGACTCAAAGCTAATAAGTTTTGATCGTTTGAGAAGAGAATTGAAATCTTTATACACTTTTTTCTCATCCATTGTTCACTCGTCTATCATATACTCAATACTTCACTTTATATATGATATTTCAATGTTTGCAAAACGTGTTATACTTTTGATTCCCCCTTCAGTATGACATCAAACATGAAGTCAATTGTATTTCAAACCATAGGAACAGTTAAATACTGTTTTTCAGTTGTTTTGAGACAAACTTTTAGGAGTTGTTTAGCTCTGGTGTTCAGTTAATACAGTGCCGAAGATTGGATGTGTTTGGAGTCAATCTCAGCGGACAGTAATGTGTAATGCAATGGTTTGAAAAACTAATTCACTGCAGACTATATCTAAAGTTATTATAAGAGTTATGTGAGGCATACATACACTTCTGATTACTCCCGCCTTTCATGCCTACCATCCCTTCAAATATCGTCTTTCTTACAGTTTTGTGTGTTTTTGCAAAACTCTATTCAATCCCAGAGGAGAGCAGACGTAGGGAAGAGTATGTTGTGAAGAGAGCGAAGAATATGTCTATAGTTTATGGTTTGGTTGTATAGCATATCAAGAATGACAACTAAGCGAAAGAAAATGTTGTGATTAGGGATGCCATCACCTCCTGTGCCGATACTCTCCCTGTGCCGTTGCTCTTACTGTTCACTGAAAATAATCAAAAAATAGGTTTAATTTTGTGTTCAAATGATTTTTTGATTGAAATATTGATTAAAGTTTGGGTTTTGATGTTTTGATGTTTGAATTGAGTGTAAAATAAGATAAAATAGTTGTCAAACAATTGATATCTTTTATTATACATTCAAATTGTTTGTAAAATTAGTTCAATGGTTAGTGTTGTTAGGATTGGTGTTGAGATATTTGATCTCAAGATAGTGTCCATGTCTTCAATATTTTCACATTTTATGCATTATTTATTTTTTGAGAAAAATATCAACAAAACAACAAATGTTGAAAAGATTTCACATTTTTCATCAAATATAGTGAAATGAAATGTGACAGACAGTCATGTAATGCCTGGTTATGTGCCTCAGCATTAGATATGTTGGAAGAAAGGAGAGATGGTTGGGGGAAGGGAAAGATAGTTGGGGGTAGGGAGAGATGGTTAGAAAGGGAGAGGAGACAACATTATTTACATTCACACAAACAATGACCAAATAAATAATTTAAACATTTTTTCAAAGTTTAAATCACTTCAGACAAGAGCACAGACAAGAGCACAGTTGGTCTAATCGCTTAGAGAAACAATATATTCAAAGACTTTAATAGATTTTAAACACAAAAAAAGCATTTTATAAAATGAAAAAACAAATCAAAATGTTTTTCTTAAAAGATAGAAATGGTTTCAAATAAATAACTGATTGTCTCTCAAAGGTGTCCATTATTTTGTGTATATTTTCAGGTGAAGTGACATTTTATTTCTCTTTTTAAACCTTTAACGAGAGTTTAGGTTTCGTTAAGATTTAGTTAAGGAAAGCATTGAAAGCAAATACAAAAGGGGATAAACGGTTGGTTGAGATTTGAAGACATAGTCAGACAGAGAGTGAGAACATCAACACAAGTGATAAAAAGAGAGAAAGAAATAAAGACTAAAAGAGTATTTGATATCTTATAGTAAAGAGATTTAATCTTATGATAAAATACTGGATTTCAAACATTCAGATGAAGTTTAGCTCTAAATCAATGACTATAAACACTGCAATGAACACTAGAGAGTGGTTGTGCCAAAAGCACAGACAGATGAGACTGAGCTCATGATAATTGTGTATAACTGTATTGCAATCAATTGAATCTTTAATCAAATATACAATAAAAACGATGGAAATTAAGAATTCCTTTCGTTTCTCATTGTTTCTCATTAACCCACACATCCATTAGCCATACCTACCATTCCTACAGTGTCTGCCATTGTGATCAAGAAAAGTAATATAAACTAAAACTTCATTTCAATTACAAAAAAAAACATTTGAATTGAAATAAAATGCAATTAAAATTCTGTACATTATTACAGATAGGGGTTAGGGATGTGTTGGTTGTGTTGTCTTGTATTGAAAAAAGATTGAAAACAATTGTGAAATACTTTTAAAGCTCTTCATTGAACATAAAAGTTAATAAAATATCATTATATAAATGAGAAATAAAAGGATATATTATTAAAGTGAAGTAAAAATGCACTTAAATTACACAACATTTCAGATAAAAGAGAGAAATATTTTATCCGTAAAAACAAAATCTCTTTTTTTGAGACTTAACACTGATTTCTCTGAAATTTTTCAGTTTTCCTTGAGTTAAAAATTTTTAAGCTTTTTTGAAATAAAAAACTACTTTTATTAAAATGTATTGAGTTTTCTGTTTCGCTCTCTGTGTTAAGCTTTAATACCCCCTGAGTTAGGGGTACTATAAAACACTATTTTTTATATAAATAATGAGTTGTAGTCTTCGCCGATCATAAATGAAGTTAAGATTATTTGCTTTGTTTTGTTTTATCATTTAATGAAAAACAATTCAAAATATTTATCGCTATTTTCAGACAATATGTTTCAAAAATCAATCAATTTTTCAAAAAGTATTTGATTTTCAATTAAATAATCGATTTTTTGCCACAAATTCTTGCTTTGGTTATAAAATAGCGATTGTTTTCAATGCAATTCACTATTTATTGGACAACAAATCAAACGAAATAATAGTTTAAATAAAAGGAAATTTTATGCCAATAATAGTGGGAATAAATAAATGAATGAATTGATAACAAAAAAAAATGCGGAAAAATCGCAAACAATTGTTATTTGAAAACAAAAACGTTTTGCAATACATGAGGAATGCGTTGCTATGAATGTTGTGATGGTCTGACTGTAAACCTAATAGCAGTCCAGGAATGTAGTCATTCATTGAAGTCATTGTAAGTAATCGACAAAAACAGACGAAAAACTTTTGTAAAAGTCAAAGACGAAGAAGAAGTGGAAGAATAGGAGAAAATATAAAAACTGAGAGAAATCTATAAAAAAAAGTAAAAAAGTATTGCTTTAAACATAAACTCATCTGACATTAGGGTTCATATTGAGAGCTGAAGGGCAATGAAGGGGCCAATAAAGGAGAGGGAAGTGAACAGTAGAGCACATATAGACACACAAACCAACCGTTCAATCGATTTGAAGTAAATTTAAGTTATATTATATAAAATATTTTTTTTAGCGTTTTTTATACTCAAATATCGAGTCGAGTGTTAGAGTTATAACATTTTTTGTGTCATTTCTAAATACATCACTCAAATGGAGCTCTACTCCAGTTTCCCATCCATTTGACTGTCTTTCCTCCCGAACCTGTTTGTTGTTGAAAGGAGAGCACAAAGGGATGGTTTGTTTCCTTCGACAAAATTTCTTATCTCTAACTCTGGTCGTAACGAGTTATGAGTTTCAATGCTTTACTGGTAAAGGGATGTCAAACAAACACAACTATTTGTGCCAATACTGGCAATACTTCTCGTCTACCAGTTCTCCATATTTTTTATAACAACTAAAATCTTGAACCCATTTCTTCACAATAAAACCCTTAATATTAAAGCAAAACATTTCTCTATTTTTTTTGTTTTGCTTTTATTATCGACAAAGAAAGTGAACAGTGACCAGAGATACCATACCATACTATACTATACCAGTGCTCTGTTTGCTGATAATAGAGAACAAAAAATATGTGAACTTTTATTCCTTTACTTTGCTATCATTTTTGTGCTCTTTTCGTCAATCATTATCTTTATATATGATAATAGTGGCCGCACTTATTCCCTTATACTTTTTGTGCACCTGATTCTCCTACCATTCCCTTCAATGAATGCAATTATTTGATATTTTTAGACTTTATTTGTTCAATCATTTCATCATTACTTATATAGAAAATAGTCTTCAGATCTGTTCCATAAGTAATGGCAGTAATAGTTATAAATGTTATCATAATTTCGTTATTTCAGAGCAAAACACAAAACAAACGATAATTTATTTAAAAGATATTGTCTTTGAAACTAGAGATCAATGTTTGAGATAAAGACCGATCTCTTTGACTAAAATCGGATCAAAGTTTAGATATGAAGAGGAATTTCTCCGACATTTGTCAACTGAACCGAAGCCAAGAATTTTCAGCCGATTTGTCACATATTCTCAAATAATATAGTTTTAAAATACTTTCAAATATTGTGTGAATTTTCAGTAAAAGATTCAGAGATTTGGTTACAAATCAATAAAATTGATTAAAGTTTTGCATTAAAACTGAACTTTATTTTCATTCACTACTAATTCAATCGATTTGTAGCTAAACTGAAGACTTATTTCAATTGATTTTTCATTCATTAAATTCACACCTAATTTATGTCTGATTACTAATCAGTGATTAGTATTAAAACAAATTAAAACTCATTTATTATTTTATTTTTATTACTTTTAACATTAATAGTGATATATTTTAACGGCAGAGGAAATGTAGTTTTTTTTGTGTAGTATTAGACATTTGGTCGTAAAATATCTGTTTTAAAACTGTTTTCATTTTGTTTTTCTTATGAGTGCCTCAAAACTAAATTAAAATAATGTCTGAAAGCACACGAAATATTGATTTTTCGTGAATACAATAAATTAGTTGCGATTCAATCAAAAAATAAATTTAATGTTAAATACAGTTATAAAATGATGTGTTTTTTAATCAGTTTATTATTGAATGCATTTGTTATCGAAAATAGCTTTTATAACATATTGTAAGACACATACAGTAAATGAAATATAAAAATGTATGCCTTATATAAAGTGCTCTTTCACTAAAATGCACTGTTTATATGAGCAATGTATGAGCACTGTATGGCAATGTTAATGATAATGTATTTCAGAGCAAACAATTTCCTGTGCCTGTGCTCTAAACTTTTATATAAAGGGAACGACTATTTTGCTTATGTTATGCCTTACTCTCTGTTAATAAGCGATCGACAAAACATCCAATACTTTAAGGTTTCGTTCAAAGAATTTATTTGTGGATTGCGTGCAAACTTAGGTATACTTTATGGTCACATGTATTGAAACTTTTTCAACACTGGTATGGCTTTGCATTTGATCACACAGTGCGCCCAATGCGCTGATGGTTAGGAAATTTACATCATTTACATCATTCAATGACAATCCATAAGCGCACGAATGACTCCATTCACTTCATTCAGCCATCAATTAATTTAATAAAAATATTACAAAACAATTATTTTTGAATTATTTACTCAAACATTGAAATTATTAATAATACAAACGATTAGACATTTTCTCACAATTTATGGCTTTAATAGCATTTATTTAATTCAATTAACATTTGCATAATTTTGAGCCCTTTTATAGTCTTAATCAATGTTTAATACAAACCATTTTTAGGCATCAATATATAAATTGATAAAAACTGACAAATGTTTTATCGGTTTTAAAGTTAATTGAATTGAAAACAGCTTTCCTTTTGTTATCATTTTATTCATTGGATATTCATCTCTAAACCCCTTTAACTGTATTCAAGATTTGAAGCAATAATAATAAAAATAAGTTTTAAATTTCAATTTTAGACATTTATTTGCATTTTCTGAAAACCCAGATTCAATTGTCATCATATCATTGAAATTTATAATCAAAACCATTTATAGCCTTAACTCAGAGTTATTTGATATCTTAAAAGCTCTGAACTTTATGAGTGATAAAAATGTATTTTAGTTTTATTTATGAAAATATTTTTATAAAATTCATTTTCAGACAAATATTCAGTGAATGAAGCGATGAATGTGTGAATCAATTGATTGCAAATTTGATAAAAAAAAATTATTAATAATATAATGAAATGACTTATTATTTGATTGTTAAGTGATATTACAATAGATTTATTCCCCAGAAGTCAGATGAGACAAAGAAGTGGTCAAATCCAGTGCCAAATTCATAGATCAATATTATTATTGTAAGCTTTGCCTGAATTTCCTCAACTTATTTATTCGCACCGGCGTTGCATTAGTACAGCACTGGGTTGTGGATCAATATTAAAGTATTATAAACGTATAATAGCGTACAATAAAATGGCAAAGACTTGCAATTCGGTCATAAAGAGAGCACATATATGAAAGACTAACCATATTTGAAGAGAATATAATGCAGAGCACCGTATGTACAGTGTGTACAGTATGTCTCTACCAGTGCTGCATAATGTTATCACAAATTTAATTTTGTTGTAAATATGTTGCCGTCATTTGAACTCTAGTCTAATATGAGTTGAGAATTGAAAGGATTTAAAACATTTCATAACATTTCATAACATTTCATACATTACTCTAATATTAAACAACTTTTCATTTTATTCAATAGTCGTTCAGACAATAAATGTATTGTATTATAGCATATGTGTAGTCTATGTGTAGACATAGCTTATCACTTGTGTAACACTTATTTTACACTTTTATTCCTCAAACAGTGTTGATGGCACTGCACTGGTAGTCATTTTATAAAAATGAAACACCATTAAGGATAAGGGGATTGAGTTTTGCGCAAAATATCTCAAATATTAAACACAATAATGAATTGATTTTTTGTCAAATAGTAATAAATTTACTCTGAATTGGGGTTTCAATCAAAAATTGTAATGTTATTAATGTTTGAGAGATTTTCGGTCAATTGAGTAACAATTGATTTAAATTAGATGATCGAAGGAATGGTAGATATAATGAATAGAAGAATAGCTTTGGAAGAAATGGATTTCAATTTATAAGTGAGTATTATATGAAAGTACAAATAAAGTCAATACTTATTATGGCTTACAGTAAGTGAACCATAGATTGCAATGAATTTATTTTTTAAGATTCTCAAACATGCCTTTCCCATCTAGAGAACAGGTCAGATCAGTACTACCAGGGCTTACATACCATACATCAAACGAAAGTGAGTATGCATTCACTGCTACAGCACAGGGTGTTTGGCAAAGACTTTATATGAGTTATATATAAACTTATATGAAATGAGAACTTAACTGAAGAAAAAATACAAATAAAAGAAATGATCGTCTTTTCTGATATTGCTTTTGATTATAACACAGCACTTATTGCTGGCACAGGCATTATAGCACCGGCAACATTACCACAACATTACTGTATATCAAATCATAAAAAGACTTATTTTTATATGAATTCAGTTTTACATTTGGTCTTCGATTGGCTGAGGGTTAGACAAAAATATGGCAAAACTTAACGAAAATTTCTTTTCCTTTCTTAACGATCTTTACAATAGATTTTGATTATAAAAGACCGGAAAGAAGACCAACAAAAACAATGACTGTTTAAGTGATGTTTAGATTCAAACATCGACTCACAAGCGTTGGACAAACATTAGCGACAGTCCATACCAGTCCATAGTGAACAGCATTGGGAGACAATAAGACAGTTAAGTATAATCGTCATTGCAATAGATGTTATGCCAGACCTTAACAAAGATGGACTGATGTCTAACCGATTCAAGTAAAACAAAGAAATAATAAAAGTACTGAACAGTCGTCTCAATTATTTCATGTCATTATAGTCCACACAATACTTCTCTCAATGTCTTATATCTTAATCATAATTAATATAAAGAATTGATTTTATATTAAAATATAAATAATATTAAACTAATAGACAGACAGACAGATAGAGTACCTTGTTATTAAGAGATGGGTCTTAAATAGGTCTTAAATTATATACTTTTATGACATTATTATTACTATTAATGAAGATTTGATTCAAATATTGAAAATCAAAGTAATTATTGAAAGAGTGGTTAATCTTCTTATTAAAAAGCATCAAAAAGTACTTAACTTCTGGTAAGAAATAATTAACTAATAAAAAGTTTATACAATTTGAATACCTCTTAGAAAATAGATTACAATTTTGGCATTTAATACCTTTTTTGGGCTAAAAATGATAATCAAAACATTATATTAAGTCGTTTTGAGTCAAAGTAATGACAGAACAGATAAACTAAACATTAATTTCAGGTCTGAAGAGAGAGAAAGAGAGAAAAAACTAATAAAACGATTGATGCAAACAAATAAGAGATGAAAAATAGTTATAATAAAAATGGTTTTAAAAAATGAAAATATCTTTCAAATCATCACTTCTTTTATATTTGTGTTGCAGTGAATTGAAATGAGAGGAAACACTTTTCACATATGGATTTGAATGATATATATATTTAATACTTAAAAAATTTCTTTCAGTTTTTTTTCTACGTTTAGAAATTTGATGTCATGTCTGAACTGTTTTCACCATTTATTTCATTTATTTCTCTCAAATTTGCATTCATTCCCTTATTTTCATTTTGATGACAGCAAAGAGTGGATCGTTATATCAAAGAAAACAAGTTTTTTATATTTAAGAGAAACGATGAATGACTTCAATGCCTTCGTTTGCAACTCATCTCAGATTAATCTTTAGTTATTTTATATATTTTTTTTTGTATTCAAATATATTTTCAGTTATTTTTGTTATTTATAATTCAACACAAAAATGGTTTCGTGTTTGCAGTGAATTCAATCTCAGAATTGCTTAAAACTGAGCACAGATTTTACAAATTTTCTCTCAATACAGGAATTTTGGTGTAATTTCTGAAAAGGGATTTAAACTATAAATTTTTAAAAATATATTTTATTTGAAACTCAAATCATGAAAAACTGTTTTAAAAGTTTACTGAAGTCTTAAAACTTGATTCAAATGAAACTGAAATAAATATTTGAACAAAAATGTTGATAAAAACTGATATGAAATTAATAATACATATAATGCTATGAAAACAGATTTTGTACAAAATGTGTTGATTTTGTTTCATATCATACACTTAACTGTGTTTTACTGTTTTGTCGCAAAAATTTAATAAATAATTATCAAACCCTATAATGAATATAATATCTCAACAGATGTTTCGTTTCAATACTAATATTCAAATAAATATTACCTTAATTTGCAATTTTCTCTTCAAATCAACTCATGAGAGAAAAATGGATAAAATATTTCTTCAATAATTAATATTCATAATTAAGAGGATTAGCTTGGACAATTTTAGACCTTGTTAAATATTAATCAACATTAATATATTTATAATTGCAATCAATAATGACTTTGATAATTGATTTTCTCGGAATTGTTTAGGAATTTCAATGAAAAGGATTTTTAATCGATTGAATAATAATGAGTCGAAAGTTATTCAGTAAATAAACAATAATTGATTGCGAGATGAATTGAAATGTTGAACATTCAGTGCATTCATTAACAAAGTCTGAGCATTAAATTACTTGTCCTTAGAGTACAATAGTATTGGAGGCTATTGTAGAGCACAGTTATGGCGTACATATCGTGCGAGAGATAAAACATTCAGCTTTTATTAGCATAAAACCAATTACTAGCTGTAAATCTAGTGAACCCTCAATAATATAACTGAGACAACAGAGCACAGTATGGTCTGTAGGTCTGTATATTTCAATGTACAGTATTTCTATGAGCTCTGTTCACAATTTCAATCATATCACGCAAACTCTTCCCCAAAACTATGTATTCACCACTACTTTGATCCTGTTTTTCATAGCCTTTCCAATTGTTACTATGTATGAGATGTATGAAACCGATCGTTCAGTTCTCTAATAAAACTTAACCACCAGTTCTGTAATTGAAACTCTTTCTCTCTCTCTCTCTCTCTCTCTCTCTCTCTCTCTCGCTCTCTCTCTCTCTCTCTCTCTCTCTCTCTCGCTCTCAATCGTTTGGTTATATATTTTTCATTTGATTCATTGAAAGCTGAATTGCATTCAAACCCCTATACATGATGTGAAGGAAGGGCTGGAAGTCATAGAATTATTTGGTTTTTCTTTAACTACTTTAAAGATTTCTTTCAAATCAAAACATCAAAACTCATACACTATTTGGTATTTATTTTTTGTTTTTCACGCTATTTTCACTCTCATATACATTCTTACCTCATATACATTGAGCTCCGGATTATTTGTGAGCACTTCAGTGAAATAGTTGAGCGAATGATATGATTTCGTTGTTCTTTTGCAATACATTCTTAAAATTGATTGTATTTTTGTGTATATATGTATACATTGTATGCCATGTATGCCATCAATGAATACATTTGATGCCATTCCTCTATATTCTGATATCGCTTTACAATTGTTAAGCGTAACAAAGAAGTCTCAGAATATTTTTGATGCGGGTTTATGTGCCTATAAATATAAAAACAACAATTTAGAGACAGCACATCCAATCGACATAAAATTGACATTAAGATCAAGTAATAAAAAATGGATATTTCGATGAATAAAGCAATGAATATATATATCTTTACTGAAGTAATATTGCAACTGATCTGTGACTTTAGCAAAACGTAAGTAAACTTTAAAGAGCAGGAATGGGTCTAAACATAGTTGGGAACAGGAGTTTCAATATTATATGAAATTTAAGTCAAATTTTGATTTCAAATCACTTTTGGTTTTAGGTTCGCAACGAATGAAAGAGCGCTTCACTGCAGAGATGTCTGTCATAGCAGTGAAGCCTAACTATTGTTTTGTGACTTATTTTATGCCAAAAATGATTTAAATTAAAATGAAATGAAAGTAAAGACAAATTAAGTTAAGAGAGTATTAGAGGTTTGGGAACTCTGGTCGGGCACTGGTGTATGGTATGGATGACATGAAACATGTCGTGATATATTTGATGTGTATGTTATGCAGTAATACATATAATGCATATTTGAAACATAGATAACATTAGACTCGATGGCAAAGAATGTCTCGAATGGATGGCATGGAAGGCATTGCAGTCAGGGTTGGTATGGATGGTATGGATGGCAAACCTTTCCTCTTATAAGAACAATGAATGTAATGAAAGCAATGATACCAATGAAACCGCATTTGGTATTACATTATATTTCTTTCATTTAGACTTTCTTTTTATTACATTATAGTAAATCTTCTGAGAATTCTCTCTCTCTCTCTC
>JAQGAT010001486.1:0-13817 GCA_034687845.1 Pantelozetes paolii
GTTGCAATATTTTAGGGCTTAGTGTTTGGCGAAACTATTTTAATATAGCGCCTAAATCACCCTTTCATTCAATTTTCTAAGGATTCCTCTCTTTATTACAAATGATTTGTGTATTTAATACTCCGAATAATTTAATTTGAAAAATGGTGTATATTTTAGGGGTATTTGTAAGTAAAATGAGAAAATACATTATTATCGTACAATTGATGCCTAAATATCAAATCCCTTTGATATGAGATCTGAGGTTTCCCTTCATTGAATCAAACGGTAGGGTAAACTAAAATTAATTTTTTTATTCAATTGAAAATTAATTTCAAAATTCATTACTAAATGAGAAAATTATTAACAAATACTAAACGTTGTGTTCATTTCATGTAATTCAAGAAATATTCAAATCATTTCATTTGAATAATAATAATAACAGTAATAGTAATTGCATTTATAGAAATAATATGCAATAACCCCTGTCTTCATGTATTACATGATATACCGGGACATTTACATTCTCAAATTGACCTTGTTTGCATTAATTTCACTAAATATTTAATCTGAATTGCAGTCCAAATGACTGCTAAACATACTACTGCTTACAAATTGTTGGTTAGGTATGACTTGTTTGAGATATTTATAATATATATTTGAAAATAGCTTTTAAAATATTATTTGTAATAAAACTCATCATTAATTGCGGTCACGATTTGGCGATAGATTCATATCACCTATGATTGGCTCAAATAAAACTAAAAATAATAAACTTTTAACTAATAATTATCACAAATAATGCTTTGAATTATAAATTTGAAGTGATTTTCATACAATCTTTTGCATGAAATATAATAATTAAATTTCAAATCAATATATTTTTGTTGTGAAGTAATTAATGCTTCAAAAAAATTGACAAATTATAGCTCCAGAGAGAAAATATTCAGCCATTAGTTTAATGAATACTTTTATTGATTGAGGATTTCATTCATTAATTATTTGTAAAAAACACATATTTTGTGCACAAATGACGAAAAAATATTACATTTTATTTGCGAACAAATAATGAATCAAAACTTGAATTATATTTCAATCGATTCATGAATTCAACAGTTTTTGCCATATTTTCTATTGTATTGTGTGTTAGGATTGTGTCAAATCAATAATCTTAAGCAAAGAAGTATTTGGCCCCTGGACTATTATTAATTTGCATGAGCAGATGATTACATACCTGGGCTCATTTCAATGCCCAGGGTTTTGAATTAATTAAAATAGATTCAAATTTTGGGATAATTTCATTACTGAACGTGTGATGAACTGCTGAACAATTGTATACTACCTGTGCTCTTGTAAACCGTTTCAAGTATTATCTAAATTTGTGAATCAGTTTCTAAAAATAGTTTTCTATTGAGATCTTTATCTTCTTTGAGAGGAAAGGCTAAAGAAGTTTAAATAATATATATATTTTTGAGTACTTTTGAGCCAAAAAAACAGTGCAATGCATACCAACTGTGCGAAACCAACTAATCCCCCAATGATTTTATCTCAACTTCAATATTACTACTGTTTTGGTGTGAAATACAAAGTATTTTGTATTTGATTCTCAACTTTTGTTGAAATAAATAGTAAAACAATTTTTTAGTTAACAGTTGTTATCCACAGACTTCTGAAGGAATGGCTTCAAGTCTTCTGACATATTATTTAACACTTATTTTATGTTTAGATTTTTCTTTATTATAAATATCGTCAGAAGTTTGCATTCAATCAGTGGTTTTAAGCGAAAGATTGTCTTTGAGTTCAAAACCTATTTTCAAATTTCACTCTTTTTCACAATATCTTAGTTTTTCATTAAAATTCCTATCATTTTTCAAAACTAATATCAAATACAATGTTTTGTGTGTTATATAAAAAACAATATTTGTTTTTGTTTTGCATTTTAAAACTGCTTTCACCTTTTCTTTTGTTATTTTCATCATTAGTTAAACTATTTTTATTATTTTTATATTTATATTAAACATAATATCAAAACATGAGATAAACTTTTGAAATATTAAATCCAGAGCTGCCATTGAGTGCCGACAAAAAATATCTTATTTTTGAAATCAATTAATAATTTTCTTCTGAAAACTAAAACTTTTATATTCATTGAAAGCTTTGATCAGATATTGTGTGAAAATAATTAATTAAAGTTTTAATTAAATTATGATTTCATTTGACTGTTATATAAAATATGTGAATATTTTAGCAGTTTTTATCAAAATTATAGATAAGTTTTAATTTAAAATAAAATTTATATCTCAAAAGAAAATAACAAAAAATTGTTTTCGGAATAAAGGATTGAATTTTTAATTCAATGTCTATTCAATAGTTTTTTTATTTAGTTATTGATTAGATTTTTCAGTTCATTGCACTTGAATTCAAACATATTATTGATATTTTTTGATGTATTTTAACAAACGTTATAAAAACAAAATATTTTTCCATTCATTCAATGATTTTTTCATTGATTATAGATTCAATCCTTAAGAAGTGTTACACAAATGGATTCAAACATTAATTTAATGAAATTTTTATTTAATTCAATCGATAGTTAAATGATTCACATGTGGTCTGAATTGGGGTTTTATTTGTGTATTTCAAACGTTGATTCAATTTTTTTTATCAAAATTTCAAAATCAATTTCAGTATAATATTTGAGTAATCAGTAAAATACCTGCACTTCTTGTCAATCATTAACTATTTGAGAGATCAGATGATTGAGAAAAAGGTCTTATCTCTTAATTGTGAAGTGAAGTGCACTTAAGGATATCCAACCCTTAATGACATAAAATTACTATAAATAAAGTATGAATTGCAATGAAATGCCATCTAATTGTGTAATAAAACTTAATTTCAATAAAAGCATAAATTATTTGCAATTTATTGAGTGTTTCCATGAATTTATTGAATAGTTTTTAGTATTTAATTGAAAATATGATAACATTTTTAAACATTTCTTAATTATTTCACTTTAAAGTGAAGGTATTTTAATTTAAAAAATGCATTCAATGATATAATATCTTAATTAAGCAAGGTGCATAAATCAGGAAAATAAATCAATTCTTCTAAATCATTTCAAATATCCAATTGAATTTAGATGCATTGGATATTTTACATTTTTGCCCCTGGGGCTTCAATAAGAATCTATCAATACTTATGGTAATTCTGTTTTTAAAGAGACCAGGGTATTTGCATGAATTGAATTTTCACTTAATGTCAGTGCAATAAATGAAGTGCTCAGCAGAAAATCAAATGAAATGTTTAGTTGTGTTGAAAATTGTCAGTACTTTTAGACATAGCATAAGAAGTGTTGATTGCATTGAAATTTTGAAACAATCATCAAAACTGTGAAATGATTTCTGATATCAAATGATTGGAAATATTTTAATACAAATACAGTATTTTTATTTTAGTTAAGTTTTGAAATCAAAATTAATGACCTATTTTACAACAAGTGCTCAAAAATTAATACAAATAGTGGTTTGAACTTAAGATCTATTGTCTTATCTAATAATCAGATTAAATGTCAATCAATTGTTTCTTTAGATTTAATACTCGATTAAGTTTTCAACAAAACTTTTTTAATCAATTTTATCGCAACAATCAATGATTATATGAATTCAATCCAAAAGTTGACTGATATATGAATTTTATAAAAACTATTTCTCTTATATTGAAAGCACTTTCACTACCATTCCTGTCGTTTCCTTTCTATCCTTTCCTTCCGTATCGAAGATCTTAATATAAAAATTAATGGAAAGTCAGGGAAAAGGAGACAAATCTCTCAATAATTTTTTAGTCTATAAATGGTTTTTTCATTTTCTCTTTTGATTTGAAAAAGATTTTAAAAATAGTTTTTTTTCTCAACAAAAACTGATTTTAAATCAATCATTCATTTGAGCACTGGTTGTGGTTTGGGATTAATTTTGAAAACATTTCCCAAACATTTGTCATTTGTTTCAAATGTTTTGTTGCAATGAATTTCACAAATGATTTAAAACATAAAACATTTATTTCAAAACTATTGATAAAAACCTTTTACTGAAATCAATGATAGGTTTTTGTGATAAAACTATTTTGATGTCATAATGTGTTGAATCTGTTGCTACTAAAGGTTTACCCCCTTATACAGGGGCCTAATGTGTTGTGAACATAATGTGTCATAAAATATATTATTTCTGTGACTTTTAAAGCTATTATGCATTTTGTAATGCCTTTCAGATCTCACATTTCAGTTGAATTAAAGGATAGGCATTGATATGTGAATTACCTCTTAGGCACTGGTATGTGATGTTTGTCTCAAATTGAATGCATTAAAAGGTTTTTATCTCTACTTTTATTGTATTGAATTTTTGTTTTATTTTCAAACCTTAACTCAAATTATGTTAACTATTGATAAAAATTTGAATCCTATTGAGGACTCAAACACTGAAAGGGATCGACATTTTTATAAGAGGTTTGAATTTCACTAAAAATGAGACATTGAATTGAGTTTTAACAAAATTAGTGAATATATTTTGCTAAGAAGTCGTCACTAATGAATGAAACAGTTTTGATCTGTAATACAGTTTGACTCCAAAGCCTTTGAGCTAAATATAGATTTGACATCATTTTAATTATAACTGAAATATGAATTCACATAAACCCCTATATTTGTTCCCCTTTTGCAATCACAACCCCCTGTTATTAGCAAAGGTTTCTCAAAACTATTCAATTATAAAAGCAATAGATTTGAAAAGCATTTTATTATATAAATGACTATTTCATGCAATTCTCAGCAAATAATTTGATTTCAGTTTAAAATTGGCTTAAATTGAAATTTTTGGCCAAAAATTGAATACAAAATAATTAAAATTCTTTTGAAATGAAATGAAATCAAAATTTAATGAAAATATTTGTGAATTTAAATGCAATTATAGTTTGAATTCTTTCTTGGATTTCAAAGTTTGTAATATCAATGTCTTTTAATTTATTACATGACATGACATGTGTTTTCAATGAATTTAATATTGAATTCATTTATCAAAAAAGTGTACAAAAAAATAAAACACTTTTTTTTGTCAGTTCTCAGAAATGATTGAAAAAATTGTAAAATATTTCTGAATTTGTTGGTAAAATCAAAGCCTATTTTGAATTAATTTTCTCTTTTGATTTAAATATAAGTATTATTTTTATGTATAAAATATTTTTGAGTAAAAAATATTAATTTATATTTAAATCTCAATCCAATTTCAGTCGTATTGAAGAAAGCCACCCTTTCTAAGGGGTTATTTCACTATAGGTTTAAAGATTATACAGAGAGTATACAAAAGTTATTTTGATATTAAAGTTGTATTTATAGAAACAAATCAATAAATCGATGGCTTATTTGAACAAACATTTTGGACACAACTCTTGTGAAGAATAGAAATATTGTTTTATTTGAAAACTATTATTGAAATTGAATTTCACTTTTGTTATAAAATTTGAAGTATTATTGAGAGCTATCTATCATAGACTGCAAACCTCTGCAACAGTTTTGCAATAAATTTATTTTTTATTATTTCAGACTTCAATAACTTTTTGCACAAAAAACTAATCAAACATTTGAAATAATATTGAAGTTTTCAGTACTGTTTTGAACCGGATATTAAAAACTTTCAATATTTTCTTTCATTCAATCTATATTTGTTTTGATTGATTGAAAACTAAGTGTAATTTCAGCTTAACTCTGGTGAGACAGCGATTGGGGAATATTAGCCAAGATATTCAAAAGCACCGGTGGTTTAGCACAAGTAGTAATTCATTATATTAGTTGAGAGTACATTCAATCCAATCGAGTTATACATTAATCTTATGCCAGAATTATATCGTATTTTCTTATATCGGATCAAAGGATTAGTTGTGAAAATAATAACAAATATTTTGTTGTATTTCTTGTATAATAAGAAAAGTTTCTGTTCTTTGACTTAATTATTGATTAATTGAAGCGAAAATTTGGTTCTCAGTGTATATTTCAGACAAATGTTGTGCCAAACGTTATATTGATATGATATTTGTGTTTGCATTACAAGAGTTATGAAAATATAGACCAAATGCCAGAAACGATATGTATTTTGTTATAGTATATTCAATTTCAGACTTAATATTGTTTTTTTATTTATAGCGAAACTCAATGATAGTGTTGAACAGAATAGACAGAATATTCTGCACTTTGTTTCACACCTTTAGGTTTTGATGAGTCGACAAAAGGGTTTATATTATTTATGATTTAATATTAGTTCAAAACACAACTTAATAGTGAAATTGATTTAAAAATCAATATAAAAATGGTTTGATATTTTGATATTAAAATAATTATTATAGAAATTAAAATATATTAAAATAAAAACATTGTATAAAATGTATATTACTTTTGAAACATTTTATTGTGTTTTATATTGTTTTTATTTTAATTTACATTTAAATCTCTTTTATATCAGATTCATTGAATTATAGTGAAACGTGTCAGAAGTGGAAATGGAATCTGGATTATACCTGGGTTATAGTGATGGGGATTATCTGATACACATGTTTCTGGATGTACATCCAGTGACAACCAACTGAGACACTGAACGCTTAAAAGCTCTTATTATTAAATATTTAACTTAAACTTAATGATAATTTTGAATATAAGTTACAAACTGTAACAAAACAATTGTGATATTTTTACTCAGATTACAATATCTTTAACATGATCGTTTTGAAAATCAACTATTATTGTTTATTCATATCCATTAATATTAAATGAATAATTTTAATCCAGGACATATTTATAAAATTGAAAAATTACAAAATAAAAGATAAATCATATTTTAATAGTATTGATAATAGTGTTTAAACCAATTGAAGACTATTTATTGAATGAAAATGTTTTTTCAATAATTATTGATAAAACTGTTGACAACACTGAGACTAATGGAAAATCAATTAAATCAAAATCACATTTGATTTCAATGTTAACTGATTTTCAAAATAAATTACAAACTGTTAACAAAACATTGTATTGTTTTAATTGATATGAATATAATTTATAAATATGTTACCTGGCACATCTCTAACTTCAACAGTCTTACAATTACAACTTTTACCTTGTTTTGCAAAACAATGTGTGATAGTATTAAATAATCTAACTTATACAATTATGTTTATATTTCATCTAGTACAATACATTGTGTATAAAATATATTCAATATATTTGCGAAATATTTATTTATTTTAAAGTATTAAACAAAACAATACTTTATATAATGTTTTTGATGTTTTGTGTTTCAAGAAGTGAACAATTTTAAGGAATATAGGTTTCAATTGTCAAAAAAAATAATTATCTTATGTTTAATACAATTTTATTTATTGAAAACTACTCTTAATTGAATACAAAGTCATTATAATTGCAATTTCAATTACAAAAGTAAAGGTTTTGATGTAATTTGTGATAATATTATTTTGTCAGTCGTTAGAGTTGAAGGAAAAGTTCAATTCATATTAAAAATAATTAAATTCATGAATTATTTTGTGATTTTTTTATTCAATTAAATTAAAACTTTTTTTTGCAATCAATATATTGAGAGTAAAGTAAAAAGTTTTTTAGTATTGTATAAAAAGTTGTGTTTATTGTATATAATTCAATGAAAGGCCACAGAATTCAGCCATTATAGAAAGCACTGGTATCTAAATTCAGGGAATGGGTTATACGTTGAGAATGAATGTGAAGATATTGTAAATGATTTGCAATACTATTATGTGTAGCCATTGAGTGGACAACTGATCCCAAAAGTTATTAAATTTGTTTCCGGATTTAGATTACTCTTCACTGCTATTAACGATTCAAATGAGAGTTCATTTGCAAAACAATACCCATTTAATGACCAAAACATTGAAAACAGGGAATAATATTTCAATATTAATGTCAAACTTAACTGCAATTCAGGCCTAAAAACAACGGAGTTGTGTGTCATTTGAGTACTTTATATAAATAATACCACTGAACTCCAACGCCAGGCCTCCCTCTCCTTTAGATCGGTTTACAATCTCTGTTGACATCAGACCTAATGGACAGCGAATTAATTATAAAAATTGTTTTCGAGGTTTAGTTTATGTGTAAATCAATGATCAAAACTGATCTGTATTTTCAATGAATAACAAAAAAAAATTGAAAATATATTTGTCGTCTGTTTTAGTGATGATTAAAATATATAATCAATTTTTAGCTTTTATACTAAACCCCTATTATTTAGATATGTTTTGAATGAAGAAAAAATCAATTTCAACACATGAGAGCACTTGGATTTAGACTCAAATAATGTTTTATTGAGTTATGAAAACCTAACGAATTGTCAACTCTTTTGAAACTCAAACATTAAATTTGAATTTAGTTTTCATTTTGTCATAAAAACTCGATAACAAAGACTAATATATCAGTAATGAGTCGACTATTTATGTCAAATATATACTAATATTTATCTAATATTTAGCAATACTTTAGGGAATTGTTTAATAAAATATGTATTTCTTGACACAGAATATCATAACTCATGTAATACACAATCAAATTATGAATGATTGGAAAAGCAGGGGCACTCAAGTATTTCAAGCTTAGAGGGGGTTAAAGTAATCACTGTCCAGGTCACTTTGATCACTTTTCAAGAAGATTACAATTACTTATTTAAAAAGACACTAATATTAAGGTCTTTTGACTGAATCGAGAATTTTAATGCATTTTATTCTCAAAACTCTATTGAAATCTTAAATACATTATTATTAGTAACAAAATCTGTAGATATATTGAATACTTTAATTTCTAACTATCTGGATCAATTATTATACTTCAAAACTTCAAATAAAATTATATAACATAACTGTTGATATAATATATACTTGGTCCTTGTGGAAGATTTATATAGCGTGACGTTTGAAATTAATTTAAACAGATTTACTGACAATAAAACTTGTGTTTAAAAGTCATTAAATGAGTTAGGATTGTGTGCTTTCTCTTCAAAAAAACGCTTATAAAATATTTTCAAAAGGGGGCAAGAATCTGTATATTGCATAACCCTGAACATCTCTGTTTAAAATATATAATGACAAGGGAATCAAATGAATGAATTAATTCTGAATTCATGTCATTATAATTGATAATTGAGTGCAAATGTATTGCAAAAGAGATGTTTTTAATATTTTTTATAATGTTTCCTGAATTTTGTTTTTCAAACCTCTATTTCACTAAATATTTAAAATAATTCATAAACTTTTAGTGTATTTACAAAATCATTTCACTTTCCTTTACTTGTAATGATTGAACCCTCACAGGGACTGAATATTTTCAACAGATTATGAATTATTTAATGTTTTAAATGAGTTTTTATTGAATTTTAATTTCATTTACAAATCACTGAATACTTAACAATAGTTTCAATAAATTTAAGTCAAAAATAAGGGAATTGTTATCAAATGTATATAAAATCACTTATAATTAAAAATGTTTATAAATTTAAGAAAGAATTTCTTATTATGTAATAAATTATTAACAGTTAAGACATTCAGAAGTTAATTGAAATATCAATTATCTTTAAATCTAACCTTGCATAAATATGATAGAGTATAATTGAGTTACAAAATCAATTAACATTATCTGTATTTTGTTTCATTGAGTTCATTGAAGAAAAATTTAATTAATTGTTATTTTATATTAAATCAATAAAAATCTGAAATCAATTAAATGTTTAGTAAATGAAAGTTTAAGTTATAATAATATGTAATAAAATTAAATATAAAATAAAAACATTTAAGTAATTATTGTTTTATTATTTAATTTTTCAATGTTTTCATGAATTCAATCATAAATTATCTTAACTTTAAATCACATCTTAAATACTAATCAATAGTTAAATTCAATTAAACTTATTTGTTGTAAACATTAATCATGTTTTTTGGCATTAAATCTCTTTATTAAATGTTTCGTCATTTCAATTGATAGTAAATATAATAAGTATTGTTTAATATTAACCATAAATATATGAATTAATTGTATTGTTATAAACAAATGTGAAATTATTTATTGATATTTGTTTTATTGAATGATAAATCTATAAACTATTTTCAAATATTACAAAATATATATACAAGATATAAGAAGGTGGTGTAATAAACAAGTTAATTCATTTATTTTCAGTCAATATAACTGTTGAGATATAAATTTCAAATTTATGAGCAAAACATTTACACAATTTATAAAATATTAGTTTATTTTTATTCAAAAGAAAATAATAAAAGTTTTATATCAAGAATTGCCTCAAAAATAATGATCTGAATTACAATGAAAATTGTTTCCAAGGATTATGTCTTGAAATCTTGGATTTCATTTTTATTATTACATATCATTTGTTTGTCTAAACATATCGTTTAATTCAGAGCACAGGGATATTTGGTAATACAGTAGAGAATTGTATCTAAGATTTAATTTATAATTGCCCCTATTTTTCTCTTTGACGGAAGGGTCGATCGATAAAAGCCAGGCTAATTGTAAACAGTTGTCATTCAATGATAGAGAAAATTTATATTATATATAATAACAATAACTCATTTTATTCTCGTTTATACCCCTAAGCAGTCACTAATTATAAAGAATATACAGAATATTCTGGGAATAAAATGAATGAAAAAAAATCTTTAATGACTTTCACTATAAAAAATATTATTAACAAAAATATTGAGTGCTTTGTATGAAAATCAGTGCTAATTATGAATCAACAAATGTTTTTGTAATCAAATGCTTCTCTTATTAGTGAAGGAGAGAAACACAAACACAAAACAAGATCAAAATTGTTAGTAATTTGAGTGAGGTTTTCAGATATTCTGGATAATATTCAAGTGCTTTTTACACAGTTATGTGCACTCAAGAGGACTTAATATAAGTTTATATTTAGTTAACTTATTATATGTTTTTATTTTCGGTGAATATCTGTCTCACAGTATAAATGAAAGTGAATAACAAAACATTGAAAGTGAAAGCATTGGTTCACTGGAGTAGTCGACACAAGAGTTAGAGCACAGACTCCAAGTGCATCACAACGAATATTCCTCAGCATTACTGTTCCGATAGCACCAGTAGTTTTGTTCACTAGTTATGTGTTCATACAATTCACTATTTCTCTCTCAGTTTCGCTGTACATAACTATGACTTTCAATCATTTACTGATTTCTATCATTCATAGTCTGAGCACAGGCTAACAAAAAGGTGTGCGCTTTATGTAATAAACTTGAGTCGTGGGCACGAAGAAGAAGAAGCGAAAAAATGACTGTCCTATTGATTGGTTGAATTGAAAATCTTTATATAAGATATTATTTCTCTCTTTTTATTTCAATCAATCGCTGAAACCAAAGAATATTCTGGTTTTGAATCTCTCAACAGATTATTCTCTAATTCCCTATCAGTTCTGTTGAAAGCAATTTGTTTCAAGTGCTCAACGTTTGCACAATTCATTTGAGCGCTTAATGACAATTGAATTCTTGACGAAATGAAAGCTAAAAATCTATTTCACAATTAAGTCAAGAGTATTGTTTGGAAAATTATAACCAAGGTATCCGTCAACAGCACTGGTGGTTCTGTTCCGGTAAAGGCTTACAGTCTTTTATATACATTTCAATAATACTGAGAATTAATTGAATTATTTTTTTCTCTTTCTTTAACCACAGCTTTGACTCACAGTTCACAACCTATTGTTCACAAAAACTATAATAACCTTTAATTAAATTATTTTTTTTTCACTCTTCAATAAAAAACACTTTGATTTACATAACAATGAATCTGTGCTTAGATTCTGACGAGAAATATGAGTAAAAATATTCCCCTTTTTTTAATTACAAATCTTGTGTTCAATTAATTAGACTCTGATTTTAGGGAATAAATTATTTACAACAAAAAAGTTAAGCAAAAATTAAGTTTCAAAAAAACTGTTGAAAACTTTTCTATTCATATATTTTATGACAAATTGTTTGTATAAAAAGTTATGGAAAATCCGAGCACTTGTATGAATGAGAACTCATCCAAACCCACACCTCTCACCCCTAAGAAAAACTCAGTGCCCACTACACCGAGAAAGATGTCTAAAGTATCCATTCCCTGCTGCTCTAACCTATACCTGCGAACACCGACCACATCGGGCACCGGCAGCACAAATGGTGGCTCAGTAACCACACCGACAGATCTGGAGCGGCCGGAGACGCCTGAAGGAGAGAAGTTGGATCTGAGACAACTAAGTCAAGCACTGACACGACTCTTATACCCAAAGGTACGGTTGCTTCACATTATTTTCACTTTCTGTTGATTCAACTCATTTGATATCATTTGTGAGAATAGTCTTAACAGAAGAGAAAAAATTAAGAAAACCCTTAAGTATAGCGGAATTAAGGGTATATTTAGTGACCAAAATGTGATTTCTTATTCTCTGTCAACTAAGCACTGCTTAGATTTGTCTTATGCTATAAAAACCCCTTATTCTCACAAACCTGTGATCAATGAAATGATATTTTGGTGAAAATCCTTGACATTCTTTAAGGGGGTTTTGCTTTTATTTTATTTATTTTCACAAAAATATGTTTCATTACATGAATATTAATCACAACTTTTGTTAATTACTTCATTCAACGCTCACATTAACTGCTATTTCAATGTCAATGATTGTATAAAATATTAAATTTGAGCTAAAAATTCATTACATCTTTCCCTTCAGTCTATCAGACCATCAAATACTGAGTAATAAATATTTAAAACAATTCACTATTTTTGTTGAAATATTGATAATTAAACACAAAATGCTTTTATTTATTAAATATGCTATATATTGTGCACTATTTTTATGTCGCAGAGAGGAAAGGGTTAAAGGGTTTTGAAAGTCATTAATATTTTTTGAATTTATTGTAGAAATTAATGATATTTTTAGATATGGATTGAAAATCCATTTAAATATCTGTTTTTATTAATGTTTTAATTTAAACATTAGAGACAAAGACCCCACTCATTGCTATTCATTTTGAGTATACCCTACCCTTTAATGAAGACTAATATTAATAATATTTATTATTAGATAATAAACTATTGTGTGATTCAAACCAATCAATCATTTTCTTTAGAGTTTCGCACTTTTTAATCATTAAATATTCTAAAAGTTTGATAAAAATGCAAAAGTGTTGTGAAAATCATTAGTAAATGAAAACACAATCAAAAGTTTTCACGAATTTAAATATAATTTGAATATAATTTGAATGCCTTTACAAAACTCATTACAAAAATTTGGTTTAACATTGAGTTGTGATTATTATTAGCACAAAATATTGTGTTATTTTTGACAAATAGTGTTTAAATTGAATAAAACCTCTGATAAATGATTTCATGTCTTACAGTCTAACGACAAGTGATTTAAAATGTGATCAAAAAAAAGTCTATTTTCAGTATTGAATGAAAAATTTCTTCAATTTATAGTATATTTTATTTAATGTTTATATAAATTATATAAAATATAATTTCCTATAATCTCATGGTTTATAGCGTTTTGAGAGAAAGTATTCAATATAAGAATTTATGCAAAAAATATTTATCGACTTTTTGTTTGGCTATTGAATACAAAAAAAAATACTTATATTATACTTACTTATAAATATTGCAGTTATTATTGCCAAATGTAATCAAATATTCACGTCTAGACTCGAGAGAGAGAGAGAGAGAGAGAGAGAGAGAGAGAGAGAGAGAGAGAGAGAGAGAGAGAGAGAGAGAGAGAGAG
>JAQGAT010001487.1:0-13815 GCA_034687845.1 Pantelozetes paolii
AATTTTAATTTTATTAATCTTTGGTTTTATTATTCATTTAAATTTCAATAAAATTAACACAAAAGTAAAATTTTAATAAAATTCAAATTAATTATTAAATAATTCATTCATTCACTTGAAAACAATAAATTATTTTATAACTTCTGTCATCTCTTCATAAAACACCGGTGCTATCAGACAATAATGAGAAGTCAATAGAAAAACAATTATTTAATAATTAAATTCACAACTTTTTGTTACATTGTTTTTGTTTTTAATTGATTTTAACATCAAATGAATTTATAATTTGAGAAAATTATCTAAAGATTAAATCAATTAAAAAATATATGAAATGAAAATTATATGTTTGAAAATATCCCCTTATATTTCATAAATAATACCCTGAATATAATGATTATATTAATTTGTCACAATCGGCCTCTTATTTGAGTTTTTGGTGTTCAACCGATCAAATGGTTTACATTTTCTTACATTTATTGCAATCTCTTAACTGAATAAAAGCAATCAATTATTGTTTGAAAGCCTTTAGACTTCACTCAAAATTCATGTCTTATTTTTTGACATTCAATGAAAATGTATTTCAGTTTTCCTTAATATTTCAAATGAATAAAGATTTATATGAAACTTAGAGATTCAAAAGATTAACAATAAAAACAGCATTTGATTCCTTATTATTAATAAATTAACTGAAAATTGAAATAATTTTGACACAAATTACAAAAGAAAATGAATTTATTTTTTATTATAATATATGAAATGAATTTGAATTTGTATTCAAACCATTCACTGCTTTACATAATTAGCAGAGAATTAAAACGGCTTTAAAGACATTATATTAATCACAATAGAAATGAACAAAAAGTAGATTAAACTAAATGTCAAACAAATAATAAATATTTGAAAATATTATTTCATTTTTTATAACTTTTATTGATATTATTTTTAAATTATCTTTTGATCATGTTTTCAGTGATAATCATAATAATTGAAAGCACATTATAGTCTGTATGTAACAACAAACGAAAGAAAAGTTTGTCTAAAAATTCTTTCAGATTAGGTGCTAAGCACTTGAGACACACAGGGAGACCAGGGATACAAATCGTGATTTCATTAGATTTTTGTCAAACTCATTGCAATTATTTTATTCGTTAAGCATTTATCACAAAAAAATATATCATTTATTTGCGATCAATGTTTTCATTTGATTTTTATTGCTTTTTCTTTTAATGATTTTCATGTCATTAAAAATAATAAAAAGTAAAATATATTCCTCAAAAATAATACATAAAAACTTGTTTTAAATTTTTATACAAACTTCAGGTTATGTTTAACAAAATTGAATCAAAGTTTTGTGAAATTACTCTGAGTTTTAAATTTTATTTTCAAATATTGATAGAATTTTTTCGCATTTTTTATAATAAAAATCTGGTTTTGAGAGCAAAACATAAAAACAATTTTTCAAATCGAGTAGATTTTGAATAAATTGATTTATATTCTGGGCTAACATTGAGTATAAATCAAAGGTAGGGTTATAATAGGAATGAGACGTGATTTAGTTGATTTGCACCGTTATGTTGTGCTTTACGGATCAGGGTTTGTAAAGTTAGGGTACAAGACCTACAACTTTATTATTGGCCACTAAGTCATTGAACGTGTTTTGAAGCCATAAAGCAATGAATAATACATTGAAAAAAGTTTTACTATTCTTACCGTTGATTATAATCAATATAAAGGCCAGAATTGATGTCTTATGCAAACTCCAGCACAGTTTAGGCATTTTTTCACTGTTCATCTATCGGTGCTATGAGCACCCAATTGTTAATATAAGCGTTAAAACGATGCAGAAATAGTAGACATTTAAGTGTAAATGCAATGCAATTGAATTGAATCGACAATAATATACTTCAATATATATTTTTACAGTATATCTAACACAGGGCTAATGGATGTTCATTTGCACAGTAATGAACGCTTTCAATGCATTGTGCTGTCGGTGCCAGTGGTCTAAAACAATAAACACTTACACAAAAAGCGATTCAAATTCAAAACTATGGGATCATGTCTTGAAAAAGTTTGGTTGCGATCAAAGGCGTAATGAAATGCATGAACTCATGAGAAATAAGTCTCAAATGCATTGCTTTTTGCGATTTGTCTGACTATAGCGTACACTATATTGTCTTCAATAGCATACCATTGCTCACAGAGTTATTGCGGACCAGAGTTTGGCATTACATACAAATACATCGACACAAATATCTTCACTAAGTTTTGCTCGTTTTTGAGTTCAACACAACTGTGTTATACCGAAACACATGCGCCGATCTAATCGTGAAAATAGATGCAGTCATGCAATACATTTCTGACAAAAAGTACTTTCTCCTAATATTTTGTACGCTTTAATCCCCACCTCTTTCTTCTCAACTATTTATTCGTTATAATGAGAGCACCGTTAGATTTGAGCCAAATATTGATTGCAATGAATTAAAACACATTCCGATATAACACTCAATTCACTCATCAAATACTTTTCAAATCTTTGCCCCTTAAAGGACTCTTCGCTGCCTTTACTCTACCCTAACCTAACATACAATTAGTATTTTAGACAAAAATCAATTCAAAATATATTCAAACATAAAATGAATTGATTTTTTTCACAAATACTTTATATATCTTCACATCTTTTATACAAAATTTTATTCCGGAGTTTAATTAAAGCAAAAAAATAGCGAAACTAAAGGTGAAGTCATTGCACGGATTAAATGACAAATGAATGTCATTTGAATAGTGAAGGGAATGTATGCAGAAAAAGACCAAACTCTAACTCCCGAACAATTAATCAAATGGGATCCGCCTTTCAATGCTTTCCGATCAGACATTCCCATAAAGTGAGCGACGATTCACATGTTTTATTGAACTTTTATTTTCACTTACATTACATTCAAACCAACTCTTAAACGATTATAAAATTATTTTGTCATTAGTTTTCCTCTCTTCTCATCAATTCGTATGACTTGACTAAACATTAAAAATTGTAATTAGGATTCAAATTAGATATGATTAAGAGGTTGTCAAACACAGCAATTGAAGGGGTATTTCCTTTATATATATACTGTATATTACCCTTATGTTAATAGACGACACGATTATTAGTAATAATACTGTTATATCAAAGCATTTGAAAATCTCAATAAAGAATATCTCTGCTTGTTAATGTGTTACATTGTTCAGTGCACTTTTCTTTTTATTTTATATAAAGTGATTGATTTTTTATAGGTCAAAAAAAATTGAATAAATTCAATCAAGGTTTAAATTTTTGTCAAAAGTTTAATCAAATTTTTTAATCAAACCCCTATTTCTTAAGAAAAAATACTCTTTACCTGACTTTCAATTCATTCATACACTCATATTATATCAGATAATCTGTCAAATACTTTAAAACTTCAATAATCACATTAAATTATACATTTTTAACCCACCACATTTTCATTTATCATTGAATATGAGATAATACATAAAATTTTAAAACAATAATAACAAATAATTCAAAAATTTATTATAGTTTATAAAATGAGCAAAGAGATAATAAATTATCAAGATACAAAATATAATTTTACTTATAAACTTATAAATTTATATTTTTATAGTTTTTTATTTGTTTTCATAATATTTTTCATAAAAGTATTGTTGACATTAAATAATATTTTATTTGTAATGAAATGAACAGAAAATTGAATTTAATAAATGAAAGCAACAATAAATACATTAATTATAAAATATATATAAATTTATTATTGAAAGTAGTTTTAAATATCACTGAAAATTCAAATTCAATTAATTAATGATAAAGTTTTGGGAAAAAAAGTATTTTGTGCTAAAAACACAAAATTGAAAATCACTTTGAGTTTAATATACTGTGAGTACTGGGTATAAGTACAAGAATTTTACATTAAAGTGATTAAGTGTTGACAATATTCTCAACCAATTTAGACATTCATTGAATTTTAAATACAGTATAAAATAAAATAAAGTTAATTGTAATACAGTTTAACTCAACTTATGGTGAGTTAAGAAAATAAGTTTGTTTTTGATAAATATTTCTTTTAATGAGACATAAAATCACTTCAATTATCATTAAATAGTATCTAAAAATGATTTTGTGGTGGAATTCACATAAAATTAAATTTAATATAAAGACATTAAAACACATTTTATTGTTTGAGATTTTGGACAAATTAAAGGATTAAATGATTAAATGTTTGAATAATTTACTGAAAATATTTGATTAGAAATGTCTGTAAAACTGAAATAAAAGTGTTTCAAAAGTGCTGTTAGTTTTGAACAAATGTCGATCTGATTAATGAAGTTTAGATATTTGAAGGGCTGTTGGGCTGTTGGGTCTAAACATCCAATAAATGGGTGATTACTGGAAATATTAAGGCCTGTTATGACTGCTATTAACTGAAGACTCAGACGGAAAGTGAGTTGAAATAAATACGATTGGCTTTCACTTAAAATCACTTATTCTTGAAGTGAAGTTGATTTTCTCTAAAGTCATCGCAAACTATAAAGAGTTTGCATTATATTTTCAAAAATATGTGATGTAATGAAAAATTCAATGAAAAGATTAAGATAGAGATCAATGAGTGATAAAATGTATATAATATTGTTGTATAAGTTGTGATCAACACTTATTTATGCAATGATTTATTAGTATTGAGGTATAACTCAACGGAAACTTTCAAATGAATGATTGATTGTTGAGTTTAGTCCAAACCCTCTTCTCTTCGGTTATTTCCATTGATGTCAATGAAGAGTGAGTGACAAAGACATGAGATGACATTCAACCAAACAATAGCCCAACTGTTCATCATTGTTGAGCCCAGAGAGGGATTATAAAACAGTTTGATATAAGAATGAATGAATGGTTTATAAAATCGTTTCAATATATCTATAAATATAAAGATTTGTTCACTTTATGCCTAAATCTCATTCATTTGAGCCATAATTTTATCATTTTTTTCATTCAGTGTTTACTTTTTTGTTTTGATAGTAATGTTGTGAAATATAATTGTCATTATTATACGCTGTAATCATACATGAGTTTGAAAACATTGCAATGGATTGGTATGTGTGTCGGTGTAGAGCTGTTGCCAATTGGTGCCAATCTTTTATAAGCATTGGATTTGGCAAAAACAAAATGATGTGAAATTGAAAAGATATGATTACACTCTATCGATCGCACCGTTATGTTGGATCAGCACAAGTATTGAAGTTTATATTTGTTCCCATTTTTCCTTTACTTTAATTCATATATTCCTTTAATGTCAGTCTATTTCAGACTTTGTTGAAAGTCTTTCATTTATAAAATGAATCCCAAATGAAATAAAGTCTAAAATAAGAGCACATCTCAAACAAGTGCTCAAAAATATACTGAATTATTCATAAATACTATTAAAGCATAGGAATCAACAAATCAGTCCATTTGTGTCTTATATTACTCTTTAGTGTATATTTAATCCAAAATTAGTCCAGACTTTCAATATTCAGGATATATTTTAAACTTCTGTTAATTAAAGTCATAATTCACTGAAAGACTAATGGATTAGAGTTTTGATGAGTTTTTACTTAAAAATTTAATAATTTTGAAATGTTTCTGAAATTTTTATTTTCTGACATTAATTTTCATTTTTCCAAATAATAATCAAAAACATTATTGAATCACAAAATGACGTTTAATTTTCTCATTAATTGAATGTTTTATAAACCGGACATTCATTTCTCGATTCCTGAAAAATATATTACATTTTTTTTACTTTAAAATTGAGAAACATTTTAAGAGAAAGAAAACAAAACAAATTTTGTTTGCAATAAAAAGCGCTATTTTTTGATCAAATATTTTGACAATTCTGGATAAATTCAAAACTCATATGAATTGAATAAAATATTGAAACACTTTTTGGTTGAATAGACAAACAGTTTATATGTATTTCTATTAACAGAAATAAGTTTAAAGTAATCGCTACTAACTCTAGGGTTTAGGATATCTTGTGTCAGAATGACTGCAAAATTCAGATAAAATTCTCGACAGTATTGCAAATGCTGTGCACTCGGCGTCCGACTCGTCGGTGTCGGCGTTTCTCATGAATGCATTCATCATTGAATCCAGTGCTGAGTCAACCGACCAATCGATTATATGTTATAACAATTTTTGACAAAATTTTCCTAAATATTCAATATATCGTACAATAGTGTCAATGAAAGGGTGCGTAAAATGAGACTAAAAGTGATTTTATATAACAGTAAATCAATGAAACGATTTATTTGAAGCATAAAATCAGAAAAAATAGTTTAAACTTTAAACTTATAAAACATTTCTTAGAGTTCATCCAAACCCTAATCTCAACTAAATTGACATTTCCTTAATTGTAAGTAAATCTGTAGTCAATTATAGACATCACAAATGAATTATTCTTTACTTTATATCTCTTTATGAGAATCAGGCGCTGATCTGTAAAGACCCTAAAGTTCACTAAATTCTGCAAAAACTCATTACTAATTGTTGGCATTAAATCCGTTTCTCTACTCTTATAACAGAAAAAGTTACGCAAAACACAAATAAATTGAAGTAAAATATTGTCATTATTTTCTCTGAATAATAGTTTGGCTCAAAATCAAGAGTTTCTAATCAATTATAACATTACATTGCAATAAATGCAATAAAGGTTTGCATCAAATGTATAATAGACTCGGTTTAGACTAAACCTAACTTTTAATTAATAAATTTTGACAAAGAATGTAATGAATTGAAGATTTTTTGCTATTTTTTGCAATCTTTTATCGTTTTTTAGATTAGTTTAGAGTAAATGATATATTTTATGTCATATATAATAGATTCACGAAAATATGAATTAATTAAAATCACTAAAAAATTTCAAAACAATTAAAAGTTAATTAAAATTCAATTTTTTTTTAATATTTTTGTTGTTTTTATATAAAACTCTTGAAAATCTCTATCATTTAAATAATTCATACGAGAATTGGTGTCAAATTAATCCTTTATTAGACATATTATAGCAGAGAATCTCATAAATAATTTTCAAAATTTTATTTCTCAATTCAACAGAGATTTTGGAGATTTAAATAATTTTTAAAGTTTGAGTTTGTTTTGAGTGTTATTTTATGTAATAATAATAAAAATAAATAAATTTATAATTTATAACAAATAACTTAATATTAAAGAAAAGTCTAAATAATTATTTGAAAATAATTTTAAAAATTCATAAATTATTATAAAATTGTTTCTAAAAAATGATATTTTGGTTTCATATTCCTTATGATTGCCTAAACTCTCAACTCATCCTTCAATTCTCTGTTCTTCAAGACTTTGATATGAAATATAACTTGAATTCAGAGAAAAGCATAAAATAATATCCATTTTTTAGTATTTTATTTAAGTTTAAAATAGAAATGACTGACAATTTGTATCTCAAGAGAGAGAAAGAGGAACAGAATATAAGATTATATTGAAATCAAACTCAAAAGTCAACGATATTTTAAAACAATGATTACTTTTTCCAATATTTGGGTTTATATATGGGTTTAGAAATCAAAATAAGAGACAAATTGAGAGAAAAATAAATATATGTGCGAAGAGTCGATGCCTTCAAATGATTTCAATTTGACTCATATACACCACGATTGCAAGACATGGACTGTCATTGATGTATTTGTCCCTCCATTGAGATAAACCTGGATGTCATCAATGGATTGCAGATCAAAACCAGAATAAATGATTTGCCATAAGATATAAATACATCATTCCTTGCCTTCAGAGTTCAAAGAAGAGCGAAATAGTTGTCACTTATTCTTACATTTTTATGAAGACATCAATTGAATACTTATTTTCAATCATTTCTGCAAAACGTATGAAAAGGTTTGAAAAATTGGCAAAAAATTATTTATTTATTTATTCAAATGATTCGCAAAACTAATGTATTATTTGTTTTCATATGAAATATAAATTATATGAAAATTATATTTTGATTAAATAATTAACTTATATTTCAAATGAAATGATAAATAACAAGATACCTACGACCTATATAATTATTATATTAATTTATATCAAGGAAAATTAAAAATGCAAAATATTTGCATAATTTGTTGTTTATTGAAAACAATGTAAATCAAAATATAACTCAAATTTAATCAATATATCAGACATTCATTTCAATATTAAATTGATAGATATACAGTATTTTAAGAAGACCTGGATAATTTTTTAAATGTAATTAAAAACCAATTATGTACGCAAATTATTGATTCAAAACCAATATTTCATATTATATTTAATCAATGATCAAACAACCAAGGTATAAAATATGGTCAAAGTTCTCCATAATTACGATATCTTTGACACAAATCTTCAAACAATTTGTAATCCAGAAGATGTGAACCAATTTAATGATAAGCACATCAATGAAATACATATGACTTCAAATTCAATTTTTTAGTTTATGTCAAAAGCATCTGATCTCAACTGTATGTCCTTGATCATGTGATATATTATTGTGTTTATGATGCACTGCTTCCACCATCTCTTTGAACCCCTTTCTATGTCCAAAGGGTGTCTTAAACTTTTCAAAACTATATAATTCACTCATTTTGAAGTGTTGTTAACATTTTAATGAAAAGTTTTAGTTTGAAACTGAAAGTGATATTAAATTTAATTCACTGTTTCTAACATTTATTTCTTTCAAACCATTTATTGATTTTATTATTTGCTCTAAACTGCCATCAAATACAATAAGATATGAGTTTTGATAAACAGTTCCAAACAATTAGTTTTTATAAAAACATTCATTCAATTAATGTCTTAAACATTCACAAAATATTTTATAAATTATTCAAAAATAAGGCAAAAATAAGGCAAATGAAGGAAATATCAAATGATTTATTGTTTATAATATACAGAAATATAATTCAATTGTTTTGTGTTTGAATTCAGTCTATAATTTGCATGAATTTTGTTAGAAATCTAAAGAAAAATATTTCTTCTTTTGTCATCAATTGTGGGTTTCTTTCATGTCTTATAAATCTTATACTTTTGACTATAATTTTAAAATATTATTTCATTGAACAGTAATTTTGAGAAAAGTTTGTGAATTTTGAAATCAACTAAAATATCAAATCTATAAATCATTGAACAAATCTTTTTTAGTCTCAAAAATAAATGATAAATGTATTAAAGGTTTTAAGGTTTGTCTGCATTTCTTTTGATACGTATTTGCAAATAAAAAATAATAATAATTTATCATTCATTCAATTCAACACAAAAAATGATTGCATTTTTATCATCAGAAATACAAAACATAAATATTTAAAACTGAAATCAAAAATCAAAATATTTATCAAATTTTTGTGCAATAAATACATTCAGTGAACATTAGATTTGATTTCTATATTTGTGTTTACTTTAATTAATGTGTTTTTCTCTCAAGTATTGAATGCAAACTTATATTTAAATAACTTTTCAATTGTTTGCATAATATTTGATGCCTTTATACCCAAAAATTCATTTGATTATCAAAATATTGATTTACTTTTAGTAAACAATAAGATTTGAATTAATAATCATTTTATAAATAGTTTATTAAAATATGAATAAAAACTATATTTTATTAAAGCATTCATTCATTTATATCTAAAATATCTTTAATTGAAAGATGAAATGAGTCGACAATTGACTTATTTTTAATAACTCCTGAAATGTAGGGAATGTTTGCTTTCAATTAGAGTCAAACTGTCAGTGCCTTCAGAGCAGTCCTTATTCATTGATTTTATACTATACTGTCGTTCAGATCATAAATTCTCTGATCATTTGATACCACGATTATATTTTGTGGTAATTGTAAGACATAATACATAAAAAGGGTTATAATTATTCAGATTTTTTGTTTTTCTTTTGGATATAAAACATTAAAATTCATATAAAACTAAAAATTTTAAATATTTTTTCCTAGAATTTAAACTTAAGTATAAAAATGTGAAAAATAACCCTTAGTTTAACAAACATTGAATAATTATCTCATTGTTTCAATTCATGCCATTGTCTTAACTAACTTTTATTTGAGCGACAAATATGTGACAAACACTACAATGAAAATAATTCACGTGTTTTGAAGGCATCAAACTGTGGCTAATGATCTAAGAATAAGACCAGAGCTGTCGGTGTTGATGATTATGTCGGTATAAAAGTTAGCTTAAGTGCTATACAGCAAAACTATTTCCTCATAATGAGATGCAGAATCGATAAAAAGGGGTATTATTATCAGTGAAACATTTTTATGGCTTTTATTGTTATTAATATAAATTATTTTTTGAAACCAATGGCTTATCTTAAGGACTGAAGCACTGAATAATCGATTAAAGTTTCGTTTTATTTGATTTCCAGTGCTTTTAAAATTAAATCCAGATTTTGATAAGAATTATATTCATTGAAGCGAATCATTGAAATTATGTTTCAATTTCTTATGTATTTTTAGCCCAACTCTAAAAATAAAATACAATTTTTTCAGTTTTATATTTTATTTATTTTAATATACACTTATAATAACCCTATTCAGGGGTTTATTCATCGAAAATGCTTTTGAAGTCGGAAAGTGTGTAAAAATATTTCAATTGAATTGTTGTTTAAAATATTTCATACATTTTCGCAATAAAAACAAATATTTAAAACAGAATTAAATGTTTATTTGACTTAAATGTTAAATAATTTTATATTTAATTACAATTAATTTTATTTAAAAAATCAAATTACATGAGATTTGATGTGAGCACTGGTTGTACTATATTTATAGTAACTTAAAGGACATTTGTATTCAATACAAGGTCTTTCAAAAGATATACTCAAAATATTGTAATGTAATATTTGAAACAATTTCTAATTTTTGATTGATACTCACAATTGTCAGTACTGTTATGCATACAGTATGCACTGTCACTGTATATCTACTTTAATATACTTAAACAACTTAAACCCCTTATAAATATACTCAAAGTTTGTATTTATTTTCAAATAAAAAAAATCAATTTATTTTCAATTTCTGAAAAAATGTTTTCTTCATAAAAGTTATTGGTTTTTATGTAAACACATCCAAGTATTTGTGAATATGTTCTAACATTTGCTTAAAAGTCAATACAAATGGCTTTTTTCATGCTTTTATATATGTCATAACTTTTACGACAAAAAAAAGTGCATTTTTTAATACAATTTAAAATAAATATCTTTTGTTTTAAATGAAAGCAAATCTCAATTGTATTTGTGTTTCAATATATGATTAGATGTTATATTAGTTACAGTTATATAAGAAATAAGTAAAAGAAAAAGTTGTGAAGAAATAAAAGATTGCTTTTTCAGTAAATAGCGTTAAATGTGATATACATTGTATGGGTATATCTTTACCCCCTTTACGTGACTACGATTGCATTGTTTCTCACATTTAGTTCAGTCCTATTGATCACAAACGGATCCAAACTCTATACTAAACATCAATTGAATATGTCTTCAATTTCTTCTATATTTTTATAGTGAAGAGCACAGAGACTAACAAAACTGTATGTCATCTCTACTGTAGATATGTTTTATTCAATTCAAGTTTTTTCATATGTTATCAAACTCTCCAATAAGTATTAGCACTGGTAGGTATGGAAATATTATTATGGATGAGTGAGTAGAGGCACAGTGAGTGAGAAAAAGCGTATTTATTGACAGATTACTGAATTTCTTTACCGAAAGCTCAAAGCTCTGGTAGTATTCACTTGTTTTCTATTGCTATCTATTGGTATGAAATGGGTTTATATGTGTTCACAGGATTTGCACAAAACATCTTCATTGAGACCCAAGTAATTAGAGATGACATTCAGCAATAAGTGATGACTTCAGACAAAATGAAAAATAAATTGCAAAACATTTTTTGGACTCAAATTAGTGCTTATAAACTGCTTTCAAGTCTCTACGCTTACATTGCTGTGCAATACTGGAGGGGACAGTTGGCTATTAGATGAGAATACTAAACATTGTTCTATGTATTCATTGGATATAACAAAACACAATAGCTTTAGTGTGAGGAAGGATAGAGAGTATCGACTTATGAAATACTAGGGCCGAGGAAAGCACTGTTAGCTATCAAGCAATTGAGTAACAGTAGTGAACATCACATCAAATAAGTTTCGTCGACTCAATGATCCCTTTAAGGCAAAGAAATATAAGAAAGGTTGTTGTGTTTATTCAGCCGTAGTTTTTGCTAAAACTCTTAAGCATTTAACCGCTTTTGGTCACAATTGGTCACAACTGTTCTCAACCGTTGCATACCTTTCCACTCAACAATTGGACACTTTTATTGACCATTCATTTGCTGAACTACTTGTGATGTATTTGTTCTTCTATTGAGGAAAAGACAGTTTTCTTGTATTTACCATTCATTGGAAGGGTCTGTCCATTCTGTCTAACGTTCCCTTCTATGCAATGAATTAATTCATTGAGTACCTAATCATTAGTGAATGTTCACTGCTGTGCCACTACTGCACCAATACTTTATATGGAGTGTTAGGTCTGAGGTATACGTATAGACATATAAATTGATGGCAAAGAAGAGGTCTAAACAACAGCTGCTCTGAAGAAATCAATTTAACGTTAATTGAAAGCAAAAGGAAAACAAATTATTAACGAATAAAATGAACAAAAATTCAATTCATGTCATAACAGGTCATAACATATGCATTGCTTTTAATGTTTTGTATGTTTGCATCACTTCTATGCCTTCCATACCTTCCATCTCTTCAATGCCCTCAAGTCATGCACTGCGGATGACTTTGATAACGAAGATAAACATTCAATACATACAGTGCTGTTGACATTCAATCAATTGCGAGAAAACACATCAAACCTATGCATTGCTATCTCACACAGCCTCACAATCGCACAGTTAGACAGATATTCTGGATTCTCTTAATTCTCTCCACTTTCACTCATATTCTTATATTCATGAAACAACTCTCACGCAACACATCAGTTATGAAGGAATGTTAGGTCTATTGGGTATGGGTTTGGGTGTTGTGTTCAGTATATCATATTATTTCTACTTTTAATAATCCAAACATCAAAACAAGGTTTCAATCAAATAATAGGTTTATATATTGACTTCAATACTAAATAATTCTTAGCATTGAAATGCATTTAATAAATAAATTGAATCCAATTGAACCTCAGTTGTGATGACCAGTGATGACCATTGATGACCAAGGATAAATTATGGATAGAATATTACAGTATAAAACAATTTCAACTTTATAGCAACTATTGCCGTCTTTTTGCACTCAAATCAACTAAAACTATAAAAAATATTTACAGTATTTCCAAAATTAAAATAATTTTAAGGATTTCTCATAAAAACAATGAAATTTTGATAAATCTTTAAAAATCATTAATTTTCATGAATTTTGAAGGTTTTAAACAAAAATTAAAAATTTGTGGGAATTTTGAAAAGTGAATGAAAAGGGGGTTAACATTGACTACTATTAGGATTAAACCTACCGGAAGAGATTGTCTTGTTTACGGGATTTATCACAGATTGACATCACATTTGTTGATCACAATTAACACAAACACTGAATAATAGACTATTAATAGCTCCGGAAATAAAAGTATAAATGATAACTGAATTGAAATAAATTTGCCATTACTGTTAAATCTCGTAACTTAAATTCTTCGGGACCAACAAAATAATTCAAGTTAGGAGAGAATTTAAGTTGTGA
>JAQGAT010001488.1:0-13808 GCA_034687845.1 Pantelozetes paolii
ACAAATGAACTATAATTTGAACAATAAATTGATTTTATTTTAATATTATTGAAAAATTCAATTATCTTTGGCTTCAATACATGATTTCTATTTCCACAACCAATTTGTCCGAAATTATTACCACCCCATCCATAGACCACACCATCACTTGTAAGCGCCAGACAATGAATATAACCACAACTTATGTCAATTATATTTTTATCATTTAATTCACTGATCAGTTCTGCTTTCAAATACACATTGACTTCACTTTTATACCCTCTTCCTAATTCACCATAAATATTACGACCCCAGCCATAAATATGATGGTCTTTATTGAGGGCCAAAACAAAGTGAAATCCAATAAAGAATTGTTGAATACGTTTGTCACACAATTCGGGTATAATTTTCGGTGAATTCACTTCAATATTATCTTCAAATCCAAGTTCTCCGCAATCATTAGATCCCAAACCAAACACTTTGTCATCACTTGTAATAAATAATATATTATTTTTATGAAAACAATGAATTAAAACAATATTTTGTTTGAAATCATTCGAAATTCTTTCAGAAATGTAATTATTGTTTAAAATATTAGACATTATTTAAAAAATTATTGATTTATTATAAAAACAATTATTCAATGATTTGATGACAAAAAGCATTCATTTTCTCAAACATTAAATAACAAACTGTTTATCAAATAATATCATATTCTCTAACATTAGTTGTTTTGTAAACTCATATCTATTTCAGAGATAAATGTCTTAAATTATTAGTAATAAAAATGTTGAATATTGTTAAACCAGGATCCAATTAGTTTTTATTATATTTATAGTTCATTTGACCCAAAGGAAGTGTAGATTTATGACTAGGGTATATGTTTTGAGCTTTATTACGCTGATATCATATCTAATACATTTAATATGATATAACCCAGAATGATATATATTTGATTTGTCCTTCCTATTATTAATTAATTTGACAAATGATTAAAATATCTTAAGATCACCGAAACTGATTCAGAGATAACGAACTTGTACAATTTTAAAAGGAGTAGAAAGTACACTCAAAGTAATAATCATGATAATTTAATCTTTTCTTTTTGTCTTGGTGTAATCGATTTGTTTTTGATCTTTATATTTAATTACTTAATTATTATTTAAATATTAAGAATAATGTTAAATTACCAAGATAGTTTTAAATTCAATAAAATCGTGTATTCAATGATCAGAGCATTACTTTGGATAATAATTTACATATTATTTGATTATTGATTGAAATGACAAAATCATTTGAATATTTGTTTATTGGGTTTGAATTTAAGGATAAATTTGGTGCAAAATTCAATTATTGTTGAAATGACTCTACGCCTCCAGAATCTCAATTTCCCCCCTTATGTTACTCCTGGCCTGAGACTCATATTTGCTGTGAAATACTTGTGTTGAGAATATCTTTGAAATTTTCAGCAATGACTTCAAGACCTGAAATATATTGAGATTCTATATAATTATCAGACATTGAGTGCACGGTCAGATGTGGTAAGTTTCCCCCGAGAATATTATACATGAATTTTGGCTAGAATTTTACGCTGATTTCAAATATCGAAATTATTTTTAATTTACCTTGCTCATTTTTGAATTATTCAAATATTCAAACTGAAATTGATAACGATATCAATAACTAATTATAGTCAAAATAATTAAATAATTTGTGATAAAAACATAATTTATATTTTTATAACATTGAATGACTTTTTTGATATTAAATCATAATTAATATGAATTGATTTACATTTAAAATTAATAAAAATAAAAATTTTAAAATTTTGAAATTTTAACAAAAACATTTGAATAATTCAAAAATGAGCAAGGTAAATTAATAATGGTTTCGATATTTGAAATCAGCGTAAAATTCTAGCCAAAATTCATGTATAATATTCTCGGGGGAAACTTACCACATTTGACCCTATTTATCAAATGATTGTAGCGATTGTTTGGCTCCCAATCCTATGTATTACTGGCCATAAATCTTATTCTCTCTCCCAATCCCTCTCTTTAATGATGTTTTCCTCGATTTACTAGTCGTTAGACTTAAAGCCAATTTCCTGAGAATTTTATATCCATTAAAGAAATGCCATTAAAGTGTCTGAAAATTGTTTCATTAGTTTCAAGTTTTATCAAATTTTTTGTACACTTTTAGTGAAAAATATTTTTATTTTAATTATTTTTCGCATTTATTTTGATAAATAATTAAATGCTTTAACGAAAGCCTAAGTCTTGTTATTAATTATAGTTTTATATTCACTCAAAATGTTATAATAATTAATGAGATTTTTGCTGTTAAACGGTTTTGCAAAGAGGACTCACATTAGGGCACAGGAAAGGTCTGTCGTCTCTAATGATCGATAAGACGGTTATAGTCTTAAGTGGACTCACGAACTCACTGTTTATATCAATTGGTCACAGATTGAAGCGCGAGAAAACACAGGGCGATGAAGAGGGGAAAGGGTTGAGAAGGCTATCAATGTTAGTGTCGACAGAATTAGCAATAAATCAATCGATAAATTCAAACATTAATAGCATTTCTCAGAGACTTGTCTCTCGGTTTGCCACTAATCTGAGAGTTTGTTTGGCGACATATCTCAGACATATTATCGCCGAAAACCATCTGTCCCTCCACTCAGACAATAGTATTTATGTCAAAAACTCACTACTGATTAATCATAACTTATATTACGGTTTAAAAGGGTTAGGAATTCACACAAAGAATTGTTTTCATATTCAGTATAACTCAACTCTCAGTCTATTATTTATGGCAAACAATCGCTCTTTGATTGTCAATCACTGGGAAAGCCTTTCCCAAACAAAAGCGCTTTTATTGATATTTGTCTTCAAAACAAAATCTCCAAAATTATGTCTCAGAAGTGAAGCGGAACTCAAATTTCTAAACCAATTGTTTGAAGAAATGATTGAAAATCTGTTTTCAACTCTTATTTTTGAAACTCATTTCACAATTCAATCAAATCTATTGCAAAAAGAAATTGTTTTTATTGATTGAAAATTATTTCATAAATCAAAGCCTAAAAGAGATTTTCATTAATCAAACTCTTTAGTTATGGCACAAGGAGTTTAACACTGGGTGTTTCCATTGAGCACTGGTATCACATAAATGTCACAATCAATTTAGCCGACAGTAAACAGAAGTGATGTCTGTCCGCACAGATATACAAATGGCACTTAAAGTCATTAAAAGGGATGGCCTCTCCCGAAGCACTATCAGTGCCTATTCTGGGAAGAAAAGGACATGGGGTCTAATGTTAGAGCACAGGCAATAACTCTCTAGTTTTATAACATGTGATAATATGTGTGATGTGTTTGTATAAGACATACATATAATAAAATAGTGTTTATATCAGTGAATGAGTGCTTGAATGCCATTCAAATAAAGTGAAAGTGAAGTCAACGCACAGACCATTCGGCATATCTTCAGCACAGGGAGAGTTGAAGTACATGCAGAGCACCCAGAAATTTATCAGCGATTCTAGCGATGGATATAATATAATAGAATAGCTTTTTATTTAAGTTTATTGCTTATCGTCGGTCGACTGTGCACTCATATCATGGTATAGATTGGAGAGCACTGGCAGTTATGAGTGCACAAGAACTGAGTGGTTTGTGCCGCAAGTAATGGCTATGAATCAACTAAATTGCGACCAAATAGTGCTCACGAAGAGCAGTGAAATTACCATTGAAGGTGATTTACAAGCCCCTAAATATAGTGCCGGTGCAAAATGCACACACAGTACTCATATATAGCAATGCATATGATATACAAAAAGCAAATTATTTATTATTATTATTATTACTGTTACGGAGAATAAAAAATTATTATATCACTGGCAGGTATGGCCATAAATCCTCTCCTTTTATATGTGTTGGCCATAAAAATCCAGTTAAATATTATTCTCAGTGAGAAACTGCTGTCTCTCCCCTAACAGTGCGCTCACATACATGTGTCTGTGCTGTTCATAACTGCGTTTAACAAAACGTGTGTTCACTTTATTTTTATAATACAATCGCAAAGATATAATCGCTTTTTATTTTATTACCAGTGAGTGGAGAGGCCGTTGAATATCGTTGCTCACTATTATCAACAGTTAGAGGCCAGGGATGTAGTCTTTGGCTAACTTTCCCACTACTCTTAATACGCTATTATGTCAGAGCCTCATAAGAAATGTAATAATAATTTATACTTTCTTTTCAAAACATTTATTATATTTTATGTAATATTTCTCTTAATTTAATGTCATTTTTGCTGTTTTTGTGATTATTTTCAAAGATTTCACATTTTTTTCTCTCCATTTCTTTACTCTCAGATTCACAGCACTCTTATCCCCTTGAAATTGTATACCCCTTCACTCTCGTATACCCCTTACGCTTAATATTCATCTAAAGTTTTGAGATTCAAGTGTCAGATACTGTTAAAAGTAGAGGAAATAAAATTTATGTCTAAGTGCTCGCAGAGTGTTGTGTAGGTTATTATTAGCGCCTTTTGATATATGAAAGCAAATTAATAATATGAATGAGAGGGGAGAAGTGATAGTCGTCTCTGGAAAACCTCTGGCAGAAGAGCGCAGTCATATCTGAGGCATAATTTAATAATGAATTTGCAAACCCATCCCTAAAATTAAAAATTATTGCATTCACTGTCAAAACACGAATTAATACTTAAGTCTTAAGAGTGAGAGAGAGAATGAGATATAGTTTTATAGTTGAGATGAGATGTGGATATAATTCAAAGAGTATTTCATTATTAATGTCTTTTGAAAATATATTTATGCGTTTATGCGTTGAATAACTCCCACTTTGTTTGTAATAATTTTCATCCGACAAACAGTTTTTAGTTATAAATGTTGTAATCAATTGTTATTATGGCTGCAAAGGATGGGAACAGAGATGCAAAGGTGGTTAGAGGTGGCGCTTAACTGCCCTTTTCATTGCATATAAATTCTTATGCAATGAATGATCAGATTGTTTAACGTTAAGGCACGGGAATATGTTCTGGGTGTTTGATATATGTCCTGTGCTGTAAGTCTAACCATTAATGAATACAATCGCTGTGTTTAATACAAATACTGTGAGAATATATGCGAGAAAATTATTATAAGTCTGTGCTCTCCCTCTCAGTGCTAGAGATATAAGTTATTGAGGCAATTAAGGAGTCCATAAATAAACATTATAGATGAGCAAGATATTTTAAGGTCACCCCTAACCTAATAAATCGTTTTGTTTAGACCACCTTTGCCTGTGTTATGTGAATCCTGTCTTAAAGTTTCAGTTTTTATTTTGTTTTTATTTTTATATGTTTCACAGAATTGTTATAATTATTAGTAGTTTTTAATAACAAATGTCTTTTACTTTTCATTTAAGGGTTTAATGTTAATGACATTTAGACACAGATTAAGTGCGAAAATGATTAGGAATTTGAAGTTAAATAACAAAAAGTTTTCAATCCATTGGAAGAAATGTTTATTTATATTCAGTGAATCAAAAAATATTTTACTCTCAGTTTATTTGTTGTATTTTGTGTGGAATTGAAAGCAAAATATATATTTCTTGTGCACAGAATGTGATGACGAAAGGGAATGGAAGAAAAAAATTAGAGGAAAAGTGAAGCAAAATATGTATCAAAAACTGAAAAATAAGATGTTTTTGGAGAAGAATATCGTTTTTTGACGAATGATTGAAATTGTAATGTTTGGTTGGCATCTCATCCCAGTGCCAGTGAGTAGTGTTGAAATGCATAGCACTTAAATAGCAGTGGTATAGCACTGGCATAGCCGCCAACATAAGTAACTGAACGTCAATCAAAATGCAAACATCATTTTGTGTGAGCGTTGAAAATAAGACAAAACTTCAATGAGATGTCAAATACGCCCGAAATCTCAAATTCACTGTTCAGTTGAGAGACAGACAGAGACTCTAAACATAAAACATATTTTTCTCATTTCTCTGACAAAACAAAACGATATTTCGTTTTCACTATTTTCGGACCCATTCCTGACATACCATCCACTCCTCTATTTAGTGGAAAACAACAGTGAAAACCATATTTTTAAAGTTTTTTTAGTCTCTCACAAATCGATTCACGATTTTTGTCATAAATAGTAAAAGATTTCAATTTTAAGTGTATTTTATGTGTGTTTTCGCACCGAATATACGATTCGTTAGCTTTTGATTCATTTATATTCTTATCGCTTATGAAATAATATTACTTTTATTACTAAGGAATTCAAAGTAAAGGCAAAAATATATTTAAAATTATGTGAATTCAAGTGATATATGAGATGACAAGAAATAAATATCAGACAAGAGATGAAGAAAAATGAGTAAAAGTTGTGTTTTTTCTCTCTTCTTATGAAATCTCAATGCTTTGTAGCGAAAGCGTAGGAAATGATTGAAAATGAAAACATATTTTTCATATTTTACTGAAAAATATATTTTAAAACCATTTTCTCATACATTCAACTAAAATACACAGAGATTTACAACAGTATTGTTTAGACACACGAACATTGAGTGATGTTTGCTAAGGGATAACGCCTTGTTTCAACAGGAAGAACACCAGGGCCATTATTATACTAGCAGTACCAGTGCCAATTGCATATCAAATGTTTAAATAGCATATAGTATTGAATAAATATAAGTTGTCATAGATTTTGATGAATAACTTATATGACATTTAAACTCATTATAACTAATGTCACACAAAATGTGAATGAAGTTCATTATTACAGATGAGATGTTTGCGTGAGTGGCAAACACACAGTCATTACTTGTGGCCCAACCGACCCTCCATTCCCTCATTCACACGATTCGGCAATTTTTCTCTCAAAAAATAGCTATTATTTCTCATTTATTTATAAAAATTATTTTAAAACAGCATTTGTTTTAAAATTGTAGACATTTTTCAAGAAACCAAGAAATGATTAATAGTAACGAAAAAACAATAACATATTGGAGTTGATTTCAAAGGCATATATCGACCCAATTGGAGGGTAAACACTAAAATGTAACCTGGCCACTGTTAAACACCTAGCTACCCGCTGTAACCAAGCACAACAAATGGATATATTTATAGCAAATTAAGAGAAACTTTAATTGATTTACGATTTTATCGTTAATTTAAATCAAAATTTATTTGTTTTCATGACTTAATTAAAATGTGACTAAAAAGTGATTAATTATATAACGATTTGAAATCAAGTCAAACATCTATTTATCACTTATTGCCTGGCGTTTCATGTATTCACTGCTCAGTTGATGCCAATTAGACCTGAATTCTTGGTCTAAAAATAATCACTTGAAAGCAATTTAAATGAAAAATTGCATAAATTTTTATACAATAAACAAAATGTGAAACAATTTTAATGTTAAGCTTAAAAGTTATTTACGACACAAAAGCAACACAAAAATCAGTGGAAAAAAAGACTCAAACCTAAAGTCATTTTAATTCATAAATTGAATGATTTATTGTAATAGTTATAGCACTTAATGGCAAATGATTTGAATGAATGACAAAAATATAATAAATTAATCGATTTCTAAGAGATATTATACGCCTTTTGGCGAAGGACTGGTGAAAAGAGGACTGCAATTCATCATTTCATTATTCAAATTGTCATTTCTTCTAATAATTTATTTATAAAAAAAATGTTCAGGCAATAAGTGCAGAGGAAATGGAGCTTAGAGTCAATCATAGGCCTGTCATATAGTGGAAGGGTAGTTAACAGTAGTTGTTGTGATATATGAAATATATCTGCAAAACAGTTGACTTCAAAATGTATTCAATGTATTTGTTCAGTGGGTGTCACACATACACACACACACACACACAGGGATGCAGTCAGGGATCTGATAGTCAATAACATCTGAAGTATTGATTCAACAGACAATGTTTAGATATATCATGTCTTGACTGTTCAAGGGATAAGGGGTTCAGTGTTTTTATTAATAGAGTAATAATGAATAGGAAAGCTATTTTTGTCAGTGCTTTCAATGTTTGGTCTAATTTAGAGAATAATATTCAAACAATTCATTGAAATGCACACAATATTTGACATTTTTGTATTGAAAATGAATTATTAGTTTCTTTGAAATCTGTTTTTCAATTCAAATATTTAATAGATTTTATGCTAAAAAATATTATCAAAACATTTCAAATGGTGAAACATATGTCAAACAATTGTGTATTGAATTGATTTTCAAATGAAAATATAAGCAAATACTGAAGTAATCAATAAAATTCACATCAAATTTGTTTTTAATCTATGAATTGAATGAATGAATGGTTTAAATGATTGATTGAATTGAAGTGTATTTTGAATTATCAGTGAGAAATTGAAATTTGGGGGAAAAACCTTGTAATTAATCAAAATTTATTAAATATTCAAACTTTAATTTCAACATCAATTCAAAAACCAAATGCAAAACAAAATGTTTGAAATTTTTATCTCATTTTTAACAAAAAACTATTCAATTATTTGTTTATCATTTCATATTATAATTCATTAAATATTAAATTAATTTTCAAAAAATTTGATTAATTTGTTGTTTATATGAAACAAAAATACAATTAATTTAAATGAATTATTATTTTTTAGGTAAAAGTATTTTTTTAATTAAGGTTATTTGTGAGTAATAGGAGCTGGCAGATAATTTTGTTGCAATTGTGCATATAATAAAAGTGAGTAAGGTCATTGCAATATATTATCATAAAAGACATTTTTAGTCGCGTTTAACCATTTATGCATTTAATAGGCGTTTGCTTTACCATTAGATGTCTTCATATTGTCGTCCAATTGATCCGAAATCTTCACACAAACCAAATATCCCTTAAATACCATTAAAACCAATTATAGATTTAAATAAAATCAAAATTAATTGAAAATATCTTTTGTTTTAATAAATCATTGAATGGTTTGAAACTCTTATTATATTTTATTGCAAAATGTCTTTTGATTTACAATTGATTTTGATTTATAATGAAATCAACAAATATTATATTTCGAAGACCCTCTCCCTGAAGATCATCTTCAGTTGAGTGATCAGGGTCTCTAAATATCAATAAATATAATTCAATATCACAAATTAAATTCACAATACTTTCAATTAAATTATAAAATAATTAAAACTTAATTAAAAAGTCATTTCATTGGAAATATCAATACATTTAATGTCTTTGATGTCTTCAGAGGTGTGAGAATTGGACTCAAGTGGTCCTGCGTATCAGCACCGGATAGGACATACCTCACCAGACAAATGTATAACCTGGGTTAAACATTGATAAACCTGATCAATAGTTTATTGAAAACTTAGTATTAAATTAATCACTAATGATAAATCTATTGCTAATTGTTTTTGCACCCTAATACAAAAAAGAGAACTATACCCTGACATTTATTCAGATGCGTGAATAGATTTAACAATTAATCACCCTTGCTCATACTAAACAGTTTTATTGACGCGAATCACAGCTTAAATTAATAAATGTTTACATTTTAATCATTTATTAAAATTAATTACAATTTTTTGTCATTTGATTTAAATTAAACTTTTATTTATTATAATCAGAGATTCAGATTATGGTATAAAATGCAAACGTTTTATGCAATCATTTAAATAAAAAGCAAAAATTGAAAACTAAAACCAAAAACAGAGTTCAAAACAATTTTAATTGATTTATATATTGTTTGAAAACATTTCTTATCTAAAGATTGTTTTATATTTTAAAAATTAATGTCATTTTTAAAAGTTTTTAAATTAATTTATTCTTAATTTACATGAAATAGACATAAAAATCAAGACATTAATCAAAATCGATATACAGTTTGACAGCGAAATGATTGCAAAATGATTACAAAGTTTTGAAATAATTTCAACACAATTGCAGTGTTTTTATCAATTTTTTCATTAATTATTTCTCATTCAATCATTCTTTGCATGTATTATGAAAAAACAAAGCTATAATTAATGTAATGAAAATCATTGCATCAAGTAAACCTTATCTCTGAATAATAATCAGATAAATAACAATAATTATCTAATTATTTATAAGAAGAGAGAAAACCCTTATATTATCTAATCTTTAGCTTTAAGTCTCTATACGAGAGAAAGAATTGGTTTTTATTTTTGTTAAAATCTGAACAAAAATTATTAATGAATGAGATTATGGTTGAGATTCTGTTGTGTTGTTCACATAAATTGTTTGATAATAAACACAAACAAAAATAATAATGAATTTGTGTGAATGTGAAACACATTAAGAGATTGATAGCCCAGTGCTAAAAGTCAAAGGAATGGAAATATGTTTTACAGATAATGAATAATAAGAGGCTTTGCATCGAAAATAATAGTCAGTTGTCATACAAACGGACCGAAAAACAAACCCAAATAGAAATAACCGGTAATAAAGAGTACTCTAAGAGTTGACCGACAGTTACAGTACTGTTAACTATGGTTTGTGTTTATGTTTTTTTGTACTGAGAACAGGTATGGTATGATAATAACAACTCATCCAAATTGGCACTTGTGTTGCACACATACAATACTTATATATTATATAAAAGTCATACCAAAAAACTCTTTACAATTGTTGTTATAAGTGAAGCAATAGATAAGAGAAATGATATCAGTGTTTGAGTCGTTCACTCCTCTAATGCTATACTGAATATCATATGATATGAAGAATATATGAATGATATTATGTATAAGTTTTTTGTTATATTAGACACAAAACCATACAATGATAGGCATTGTGTGTGCAAAGTGTAGGTTAGGGTTAGACGAGTATATAATATGTTGTTTCGCTACCGGAATATATTTTTTGCGTGACATCGCACCGGCATTTTCGCCAGTGTTGTTGTTCTCCACCAACAGCTCTTAGTCTATTAGATGATTGTGTGAACGGCTTATACACATATTACTGGTATGACTGGCCGTCTCTTATGTATGCGATTCCAGAAATTTTTCAACTAATCAATCAAAATGATTGACAGCACTGACAGACACTCGTTTTGCTGCAATCGTTGCAATCATTTTTTGCGATCTAAACATTACGAGTCAAACATCAAACACCACTTGAAACACATACACAGCACCAGCACAACATCTGAGCGCAGAGTATAACTCAGTCTTGTTTTCTTGTATACAATTTTTCTGTTCATATGAACAGCACTTTTGATATACATTTGAAATGAAGATAAAAATAAACATTTGTTTCAAACGTTAGACTTATTTTTTATTTTTGTATATAAAATATCAATTCATGTATAAATCAAAACAAGAGATTATGTTTTCCTCTACTCTAAGGAAACAATTATTTTTCTTGTCTGTAGACTACCTGTTCATTGAGTGGTTGGCTATGTGTGTGTGTGTGTGAAGTGTTTTATTGTCATTCACTCAAAAAAGTAGACGTTTTTCTCATATATGTTTGAAATTACCATAATTTAAGGCTAAGAGAAAAAAGTAGCGAAAAAAGCACTTTTAATCGGCTTTACATGAAAAATAGACTTTTCGTCAATTTTGCTGTCAAACCATTACTTTGTTTTTTAATGTGTGTGTGATTTACTACTAATGCGATTGTATTGCATAAGTATTACCACTCACTGGCAGTAGTGAAGGCACTGAATGCTTGTTGGGCTCAAGAAAATGATCTCAACGTTATTATAGTAGACTGTGTTTAATGAGTTCACATTTGCAACACTACAAACAATTGGCACTCAATTTTTTAACACTTATCGGATCATTAAAGCCCAGACAACAGGCCTTCAGATGAAATCGGTTTTCTGTAAAACAAGTGAAGAATATTTTTTTGTTGCAATTTTCTAATGTTTTCTCAAATCTATTGATCATTTGATCACAATATTCACAAAACAAAGGAAGAAAAAGTTGAGAGAAAAAAAAACATAACCTTTTTATATGTGTTGTTCAACAGTGAAGTGAAGATCAATTGGGAATCAATCAAAAAATATATATCCAAAAGCGTTGTTACAGCTGTCGGTGCCATCCATGGCCATCAACAGCACTGTACTCTTGAAGACTCTCTTTCTCAGTATTAGTTGTAAACTTCATCTTTGAATTGATTATTAAATGTGAAAATAATGTCTTTATTTTAATATTAAGAAAATAATTCACAGCTTTTTTAGAGTAGAAAATATTTGCCCCAAAAAAACACAACAAAGTTTTAAACTGTTTTTGATTTTACCTGAACATTGACTTAAAAACATGTTTTCACTTCAGTTATACTTAATCTAAAAGTTTTTTTGTTGTTTCAATAAAATCAGTGAATATTTTGTGCAATAAATGAGTTTCTGATCGCATATTAATGAAGATTAAAGAAAATCTCGTGAATTGTAAAACAATATCTGATTAGAGATCATAAAAAGGTCTCTTTGAAGGCATTAACACAATTAAAAAGCATTGCTTTTGAAACGCAAAATATATTTAAATTAAGTGTACATTAAATTGCATTAAAATTTTTGCCTGACTTTGAGCTTAAAATACAAATTAGTTCATGAAATACATTGAGTGTTAACATAGCCAGTGATACAGTGAATCACATTCACTCTCACAGAAGATATAACATCCACTTTATCTGTTGTTGATCTCTGAAGAGCAGCGATAGATAGGGAATGAGATCCAAAAATATAAACAATGTATAAGAAAACACTGTTTTTGTGGTTTTCTTCACATAACCAAACTCTCACACACATAGAGGGTTGGGGTAAGAGTGAGAGGGTATTCACAAAATAGTTATTATTTTTTTCATAGACAAAGACATCGCTTATAGGAATCAAAGTTAAAGAGAGAAACAAATGTGAGCACAGATATGCACACATGTGTCGCAATTCACGGAGTAATTTATCTACATTTTTCGGCACAGCCAGAGCTAACAGTGCACTCAAATAGGAGCCCATCTTTCACTCTGCGTTAAACGCGTTGTCTTTATATCCCTTTATAACGCGATATATAAATACTATTTCTTTCTTCAACTCACTCTTTATGTGTTTGTATTTGTCTGTAAAGCACTGGTATGTTATATATGCCGGTGCAGTAAATTATAAAAAGCTCTCTGCATTGAATACATGCGTTTAAAATAGAGGCAAAGAACAGAATATTCTTGTGTTTCATAATTGCATATTCACTGCTAAGCCCAGCACTGAATCCCACCATTCATTCAGACATTTATTTATTTCATTCTTTGCTTTGGATTTAAACATAAATCTCTTTGAAATGAAAAGATTTTCTTTTGATCTCATCTACTGTTGAATAGAATTGCTTTAATTCACTATAAAAACCCCTTAAAAACATATTTCCCTTAAAATTCATTGCTTCTAAGCATTGGCCTAAATATGGGTGAAATAATAGCTGTTTTACGTTTCAATTCACTTCAAATACATTGATATCAATGTGAAAGCTATTAGTGATTCAATTATATATGACTTTTATGGTAACTAATAATCAATTAGTTATTGAATAAAATGAAAGACAAATAGGTTTTTGTGAAAAAATGAATGTTTTATTAATGTATTTATAATTTTATAATTAAATTTCAAATTTATAATTAATTTTTGTTTTCAAATCTATTGTTACAATAATTTACGATAATATCCAACAAATTGTTGAAATTATTTGAAATGAAAAGAGATTTTACAGAATTTATAGCAATATTTTGAAAATGAAGTTCACTTTTCATATAATTATTTACAATTAAAGACAAGAAATGAGAAATAGTTTTAATTATTACTTATTTTTTTGTAATTATTA
>JAQGAT010001489.1:0-13808 GCA_034687845.1 Pantelozetes paolii
CTCTCTCTCTCTCTCTCTCTCTCTCTCTCTCCCTCTCTCTCTCTCTCGCATTTATTTTTATCAAAAACTGATAGCAAAAGATATGACAAATTAAACTCTTATTTAATTAATAATTGAAATCACTTTTCAATAACCCCTGAGTTATAAATACTTTGAGATATATTTTATTCATTGAACGTTATGTACAGAAGGGTTGTAGGCGTCGGTAGTTGTGGTCCAAACAGGATAACTGATTAGTGCTATATTTTGTTTAATCAATGAAAAGTAGGACAAAGTGAGACAAATCAGTGCTGTTGTGGCCCATATATCCGGGTATTTTGGATGTCAAGGTTGAAACGAATCATAAGACTTAGTTTATATTCAAAATTTCAAAAGTCATTCATTCATTTGGTGTTTAAGTCAAACTATAGTTTCAATTAAAACATTAGATAATAATAGAAATATAAGTATTGACTGAAAGAACTGAACAACTCTTCCAAACACATAATAAACTTGTCTATGAATGTCGGACACGGATTAATGCCTTTCCAGCTCAAGGAAAACCATCCCTTACTTTACTATAAGTGATATTGCAATCAATTTTTGTCTGAAACGCTGTGTTGGAACCATTGCTGGAACCCAGGGATGTAATTCAGGGGAAATGGGTTTTTATTGCTGTAAACGGATTAGCCTTAAATACCATTCATTGGACACAAGAGTTGGTTTCAAAACTAAACATTTGCTTAAAGTATATGAAAAATATCTACAATATATGAAAATATAAATACAATTATATAAATGTAGTTTTCATTTGTTCCCCTCTGAAGCTCACGTTAATTGCATTTTCAGATTTCAAAAATAAATATTTAATTAATTTGTCTTTGAATTAATAATGTTATTAAAAATAACCCCTTTGTCTGAAGTCGTCTCAAACTATTCATAAATTGTGAAAACTCTTTGAGATTTCAAAAAAAATTTGCTTAAAATTTGTTTTTATTTTTAAAGATTTAAATCTAATTCATAAATATTATTGAGCTTTTGGTTAATTATTTAGCACTGAATGGTTGAGTGCATAGTAACAAGATAGGAATAGGGGTTACCTAGAGTGGTTCAAATCACGTAATACTCCTTTACCCCTGACATATAATATTTTTGAATTAATTCTTGAATAGCCTAAACCCCTAATGAAAAGATTTTTTTAGAAATATCCCCTTACACTGGTAACACACATCGCTATTCATTGCAATGTTATACCTAACCAAACACAGACAACCCCTGGTGCTCAATGTATCGGTAGTTTTCTCATCAAGCATTCAGTGAGCAAATCAGCAAATCTTTTGATAAAAAGTTGTTTATATTCTCCACATATTCACTACTTATTGAGTTTAACAGTAGTTTTCATAGATTTCAATGTTAAATAAAGTGAAGACTCTTTAGATGTAATGCTCTGTTTGGCCACAACTCAAAGCCTGGGCTGTAACACAACTCATCCCACTTCTACAGTAAACTCTCTACTTTTCTACACCTGTGCCGAAGCGTAATAATTAACTTTTTCCCCATTGAGTGCTGGTTTCGGTCGAAGCCAAGGATGACCAGTGCCTCAAGACTTGAAACTTCTTTTTTTACAACAAAACCGAAAAATTATGCAAAAAATAAATTATAACTTGTTTTTTAGGTTCAAATAATTTAAAGCTTTTCAAAACTTTCCTTAAATGTGATACTTATTGCACACTCATTGAAATCCTAATGAAAAATAAGACAAATATTATGCAATCGTTGAATGTTTCACATAATGTCGTTAAGGTTTAACTCAATACTACTTAAATCCAATTGTCCTCTCACTCACAAACATCTCTCACATTTTTTACTCAAATATTATATTACGTAAAACCGTTTTCACTTGAATTTGCAATATATTCTCCGTAAATGCACTGTAAATCTGGACACTGCAGACAGTCTGGTCCTCCCAGACATCAACCTAATCATTAACTCATACCAGTGCTCACATTACCGCAGAGTTTGTACAGTATGTGTGAACTGATCCCAACTTTCATAAGTATTTGATTGAATGAAACGTTGAATTACTTTAATGTTTGTTAAATCAAAAAGTTTGATGAAATATATCATCACTTGATTGACAACCGATTCAATAGTTTTCAATATAAGCTGTATATAGCAATGGGAAAGGGATGGGAAAGGATGTAGGAATGAAGTGAACAAAAAAACATAACATAAATATTTGAACGATTATTAGCTTATTATGCGATCTCTAGTCTGGACTTTGATTTATGGCATATGTAGTGTAAATAAAGTTATTTTGCAAAAGATATCAAAGTTTTAATGCATTTTATTATTTGTTTTCCACTTATTGTTAATTATTTGTTAATTTCATAGTTTATTCACATTTATATTCATTTAATGTTTTCACAAAATTTCTGTCATTTCACTAAAATCTATGTCATTTCACAAAATAAAATATTTCAAAAAGATTTATTTGAAATGATTATAACTTTGGGGCCTATAATGTAAATAAATATAACCAAGATTAAATAAAGATGTTTTCACGAATATTTGTTTTATCTAATCTCTAATGTTTGGACAAACAGTTCATTAAAACAATAAATTCAAATGAAAAACATTTTGAATCCAAAATTCAGCGAAAATATTAAAGTATTTCAAAACTTTTGTTAATTTTTGAAAATGAAATTCATTTTCATTGACTTCAGTTCAACTGAACCTCAATTTGTTTTGAATGAAAAATAACTTTATTTTTACTAAAAATTCAAAACTTTTTTTGCGAACAATAGATAAATAAAATTCAATTTTGATTTTACTTTCAAATTGTATTTCAAAACATATCCAAACATAACATATAATTGAAATGCTATTCAAAACTTCAATTGAAATCGTTGTGCAAATGACGCAACTCTTATGAAATACAGTCAATCCCGGAGTGAATAGTTTTACTATTGAATAAATATACTGTACATGGTCAACTAAATCTTACCTGTCACTATTATATAATATGTAAATGATCACAAAGTGTTTGTACATGCTCATATTCTACTGTAACAGGACACAAGAAAATTGAAATAATTGACATTGCTACATTGATTGTTACAAAACAAACGAAAATCTAATTTAGTCTCAACTCAATGCAATTCACTGTATATTTATGACAAAAAATGTTATAAAATCTAAAGTTTTTTTGAATTAATTGTTTGAAACAAAAGATCTGTTATTTTATAACAAAACAAATTTAAGTCCAAAACATTTCAAAACCAATTTATCGTACGATTTATTAATGGTTTGTATTAACGAGTATTTGACTGTATATTCACTTCAATGACAGATAACAGGCATAGAAGTGGTTGTAAATGATAAATGGGTTACAGACCTACCGGTGCGGTATTGCACTTGTAAATAATCTAATACTTTAATCATGATCATTTTCACATTTAATATGAATGCAACTAAAAATTCATAATAAATGATAATGATCTTGATAAAATTAATCATAAAAATAACATATGAATTATATCTGCATTTAAATAAACAAAAGGTTGAAATAACCACAAAATAGATATCCAGACGTTGAGATTGCTTTTGATGTTAGGTAGAGGTGAAAGGTTATATTTTATAAATAATATTATATGAGCAGGGTTTTGTTATGAAGTATTGATACCTATCCTATAATAGTTGGAAAATACAAACTAATTATGCAATAAAAGGGGTTTAAATGAATTTGAAAATTAAACATCGACTGAATATTTGTAAATTGAAAATAAGCCTTAAATTGAATCTTGGTCAATTTCAATCTCAACATCAATTCTAAAAACCTTTAATTTGCTAATCGTTTTAAATCTTTACTAATATTACTGAGAAATAAAAACATTAAAGATTTGGTTATTATTTGAAATGAATTTAAAATTAAAGACAAATAAAGAATAATTGAAAACAACTGTTGAATGCATTTCGTGTCCCAACAGTGAGGGCAAGGCATCCAACCCTATGGGACACAGACTGTCCCCGATTATAGACGACGTTTCAACGAAAGCACGTGTTGTTTGCAAAGGAAGGTTGGCTTTAATGCATTGACGTCACGCCTGTTAGACATGGGCTGAGAGTTTGCGCAAAACATATAACAGTTATAAAGAGATAGAAATGTTTTTCAGTCAATGTTTAGACGTATTTCTCTTCACATGAAAACGCATTTGAAATGAATGTTTGAAATACTATTTGAAACACAATTGCCTTATATTTAATACATTTGTTGTGATATTAATAAACTATTATTTATATAAAAGACAATCCCTTTATGTAAGGCTATGTCCACCGCATTGGTGTCCTCGACCTTCTTCGGTGACTTCGGTGACCACTACAGAGTAAGTGATCCAAAGAGTGGACAATCAGTCCATCAATTGATACCTATTTTTGCAAAATATCTAAACTCTTGTCAAATGTTATGAAATGTTATAACAAGTGATGAAAAGCTTTGATTTATTTTAAGTGATATTCAATTGAATGCAAAAAATAATTGAAAAAATTGTTAAAAATTGTTAAAAACTGATAAAAACTGATAAATAGGTTATGAGTTGTGATGTTATTCAAGCATTGGATGCTTGGGTCGGGTCTGCCATCAAAAGCAGGTGTCGTTTGTTTGGACACAAGCAGTGGTTAATAGGCCTCTAATCTAAGGACTGGTGTCTAAACTGATAGTCTGTTTGTTTGTCAATACTATGTCTTTGTCTTTGAATCGATGGCTAATCCGTTGAGATATAAACTGAAGAGTTGTTCAGTACTTGTGTTGCTTTGAAATGTTGTTTAGGTGTTTAGGTCAGGGCATACAACTCATGGCACACAAGACTCATACCATTCCAGTCTAGTTTGAATGTAGGCTATGAGGCATTGAGGCTGTCATACATTCCCATACCTTCCCAACACTACTGAGCGCTTCTCATGTGTTTCAATGCTTTCAATGTTTAACTGAAGAAATATTTTTTACAATAATTTGTATTTTTGTTGCAAACAGTCCAACGGATCCACAGCTCTGCAGAACTCATCCAAAGAGGGATTCGCCACTCATTTGGACAAGAAGTCAACTCTGGCACAGGTATACAACTCAGTGCACAACAACAACAACAACAATAACTCAATTAATAATTTGAATCAAAACAACATTAATGTGTCGACTGTTATGAGCCGTCGATTAGTGACCACAACATCCAGTGTTCCCTTAAGTATAAGCCATTCATCGCATAGATTGCAGACATCAGTGCCAGTAATGCATCAGAAAAGCCCTATCGGTGTCCACAACACCACAACTCAGCCGTCGCTCTCTCTCGTCAGAGGTCTGTCCACAACATCCCCTTCCCAGCAGTGCTCTCAGAATAACACAATTAATGGGAACAATAATAAAGAGCACAAGAAATTGGACCGAAGTTATAGTGAACCGGCGGAGAAGTCGGCCCAACAGCTGGTGCGCCTCAACTCGGCGTCGGCAGCAGTTGCGGGTCCCATGTCTTCCCGATACAAAACCGAACTCTGCCGTAGCTTTGGAGAGGTAGGCACCTGTAAATACGGTGATAAGTGTCAGTTCGCACACGGAGGCCATGAACTCAGAGTTATTACAAGACATCCAAAATTTAAGACCGAGAACTGTAAGAGCTTTCACTCAACCGGTTTCTGTCCATACGGTCCGCGATGTCATTTCATACACAACAGCGAAGAGTCGAAGAAAAACATGTTAAACAACTTATCCACCAATGGATCCAACAATGGCTGTCCCAATGGCGTCAACACCAGCGGTGGTCACAATCAGATAATCAATGGAAACACTTCTGGTTTTCGTCAGACATATCATTCCAATGCAAACACTCATCCCTTACGACCAAAAGCCCTATCAATCGGTAGTTACAGTTTGGGCTCATCGGGAGAGGTGTCTCCGCCCAGTAGTCAGAGTGGAAGTCCCACTTCGCTCAACAGCTTCTTCACTGAAGACCCATTCAATCCGTTTGTGTCGCCAACAAACCCTGGTTTAGGCACCTGTGCTAACAATGCCTTCTCTTTCTCGCCTGACTTCGCATCTCTCGTCCCGACGAACAACAAGTCTTCACCATTTGGTGGTTCGCAGCCAACGCTCTGCCATCCCTTTCCCTTGACTGCAAACATTAACCAAGAAATGAGTGAACAATCAGTGGTCGGGCAGAGTCTGACCTCACCTAATGGCCAGGCATTCGAGCACCATATGAGTGAAGGATCAACAGGTATGGCCACAACACCTCCTTTACATACATCGAAGTTAACACCTGTGTCATACCCTATGGCACCGGAATCACCAATTGATAAAATAGCCTCAGATGTGGAGGCATTGAAATTAGATCAGACCAACAGTTTGAGTCCAATGCCGACCTGTAGTTCCCCTTTGGATGTCAGCAAAAGTCTTCCGCGTTTACCGATTTTCACCCGTTTTGCCAATAATGGCAACAATGACTCAGAATAGGGTAGTTTAGGGTTGGGCTGTGAGCAACTGCACAGGTACATAATAGACTGATACTAAACCCTTAACCCTCTTTGCGATCCTGAAAAGGGAGAGATAATGCACTGGTATTTCAAAGCCTTTCTTTGATTTTTTAACCCTAAGCCCAACTCTCAGGTTATTTATTATACTTTTATTTGTGAATCGCTTTCTTATTATTCAACTCTTATTCGGGACCAACAGAAACACAAAACACTTCTTTCACATCCAATCCCTGTTTTATAACTCAAATCATTGTTTAGTCAGAGGTTTTTGAACACAAAATAATGGCTCAAAAAAATTGATAAAATTATTTAATATAAAGAAAAATATAATTAATTATAATATTAATGAAAATATTTATCATTTGTTCAATAATTTCAACACTTTTTAGCTCTTAAACCATAGAAATGACAAAATTTGTCGAATTATTGAATTATAGTTTGAAATTTGATTTCAATTTTGATTTCATTTCAAAGCAATTATATATTAATTTTCATTTTATTATTTAATTTAATAATTATTTTATATTTAATTTGTTGTGTATTTTTGATAATACCTTGGATTTGCCTCAAATTGACTTTTAATGACTGTTAGTAATGAATAATACCATTCCGTTAGACCATTGAGTGCTTTGAGGGCTTTATTACTCTAAATATACTGCAAATAATATATGAAAAAATTGACTGCATTTGACATTTGTTTCACTTCTCACTCACTCGCAGCTAAAAAATAATTTTATTATAAGTTAAGATAATATTTATTTTTTTCTAACTTAACCCCTGATTGATAAGCGATTTGCAATGTTTTCCCCCTTTTATTATATTTTATTCATTAAAAGGTATTTAATTAAGACATAAATAATATCTATATATAATTGAGTCGAAAAAAACTTAATTGGATTTCAAACGTGCCTTCAATTTGAGAATTGAATAAATATTGTGTTAAATATGAAAACAAATTATTTATAATTACTTTTATATTAAAATATTATTACTATTGAAATGAAAATATATATAAATATATAGTAAAGGCATAAAAGGCAGCGATTTTTGCCTCACTTTTGTTATAAAAAAAAATTCTCTGCTTTTCATTCAAACAATTTTTGAATTCATTTTAATTTAATTTTGATTTTTATTTCTCTTAATTTAAAACTTATTTATAATTTAATCATTAATTTAAACATAAATTTAATTTTATAAACAAATACTTTACTCTTAAATCCAATTCAAAATAAAAATTTTGTTTTATTTTAATTTTTGTTTTTTTTGTTTCATAAAAAATAACTTATATTTTCTTGTCTTTTGTTTATATATATTGAAAAATGATTGAAATCTTTATATTATTTAAACAAATGCTCATTTCATACGTTGTATTGTATTTAAATGTTTTTTTATTATTATTAGTTGTGTAATAGTTATGAGAAAATTGATTTGAAATTTGTATTTAATATCTTTAGACAAAACACACATAAAAACACTATTAATATCTGTTTTTCTCTATTATTCCTGTCATTGGTTTGTATTTTTAGTTTTAGAGCCAAAGAATATCTCGAAAAACAAAATTGTTTTTGTATGACATGTATGACAAACAGTGCCTTAATTTGTAACCCATTATTGAATATTTGGACCAAAACTTTGTCTATTATTTGCATATTTGGTATAAATTGCATACAATTTTGATGATTTAATACTAAATCTCATTCCAATACTTTGTTATAAAAATTATTTTTCATAATATTTATTATAATTTATAACTATTTTTCAAAACTTCAAAACTAACTTCAGATCGTATTATACATAATATCTAACTTTCCTTTTGATTGAAAATTGCATTTAAATAAAAACATAATATTATTATTATTTTAGTTATTATTATATCTTTTATTAAATTATGAAAAATGTATTTAAAATTTTTATTCTTATATAATATTTAACTTATGATAAAACAAATTGTTTTTTTAATATAACGTTTAATTTTGTAATAAATAACTAAATGTTGACATGAATTAGGTTTTCATTAAAAATGATTTTAAAATTGTATTTTATTTTTAATTATTTTTAATTGAAATTCAAAACTATTAGTGATTTTTCAAATAAATTCATTATTTTTTGAAAAACACTTTTCGTCTGCCATTTATTCATTGGTTATTTGAATACACAATAAGTGTAGTGAAGTGTTGGTACTCATGAATATTGGCTCAAATATTGTTGATAACGTGTTGAAGGTTTCAGTGGTTTGGGAATCAATCGTACGATAATTGTGTATAAAATTGTTGAGTACTTTAGTTTCAGATATTATATTCTCCGAAGTATTTATCTGTTTGTTAGCTATAAAACCAAAAATCAGTGACCTTTTTATCATCACTTCTTATCGGCCCTAAACTGAAAGCTTGCAGACTATGACAGCCATAGAGAGTCGGTATCAGAAAGCACTCGAAATCAAGACTTTTTTTTAAACATTTTTGGAGAAAATAAGAGAAAAAATGTGCTTTTCTTCTCATTTTATCTGTTGTTTATAATACTGTTTATAATATTGATATTCACTTTTCATACCAAAGAGTAACCAAAAACAGTATTTTGTTTAATGAATTGAATGTTTAAAAGTTTTCCTCTAATCCTATCGTACTGTGCGATCAGCACTGGTTTATAGTTTGATTGGTTGAGTGATATCATTGTATGAATAGACGTATTGATTGCCATATTCTGTGTTTTGCTTCAACAAAATGATAAACTCATTTGAGAATCAAATCTATAGTAATATTGATATTATTTTAATGTTAAGCAATATATGAAAACAAAAACAACAGTAAAACGATTGTTATAAACACTCATTGCTATGAAATCATAGTTTGATTGAGACATTGAAAACAAGTTATTATTAATAAAACTGTTTAATTGGATCAAAGTTTATGTCATTAAAATCTGAATGCAATGAGAATCGAGTTTTAACTCATTTTTAAATCAATTATTTCATTGAAAATCATTTAAATTTTTGTGTCAAAAGAGCTCTTCTTTGAAGCACTTGTTGTAGATTTGTATTAAGTGTTCAAATCGTTTGTGAATTTTATTAAATCATTAAAAACTAATAAATATTTTCATCGTTTCATAATTTTATTTTAATGAATAAGTCTTTTATCAAAACTGCATTCAAATCCAGTATTTCATAAAAAAATTGCAAAAATGAATGTTTGAATGGTTTGAATGGTATGAATGGTTTCATTGGTTTATCGCAGTTCACAATATTTTCCATTAAAATAAATGTTTTGAAAGTTTTTCAGCAATTTATCTGTAATTTCAGTGAATTTCGTAATAATTAAACACATATTCAAAATCTGAATCCAATTATCGTTGTCTTCAGGCATTGAAATTGAAATCATTTTTTTCTTTCTCAAAGAATTCATATAAAAATTCACTCATTTTGGCACAAAATTAATAAATAATTGGTTTTAAAATCTGAAATTAATTTTAAATACTTTTAAACTACTGATTAAACACAAGGATTGCGAAACAGTTTAATGGCGGACAAAGGGGTATACTTTTGAAACCCTTTAAAATATTTGGTTTACTTTAAATGATAAGCACTCGATCTCTAGGCTTAAGTAAATTAAGCAAAATATACTCCAATTGCAAACATTTTTTTTGTATTATTGTATAAAAGGTTAATTGAAATGAATTTGTATTGAGTGCTGAAAATAATGTATCTTTGAATTCATTATATAAACCAAATGTTGATTAAAATTAACCATTCATTCAATCATTTGGTTAACAAAATAGACTTTTTATGATTTGAATAATTGTTTGTTTTTTGTCTCTAATAAATGAAAATCTAATCAAAATGTAAATAATTTTTGTTTAAATATTTGTTAAAAACTCTTATTTTCAAAATTTAACAGAAAATGATAATCAAAATGAGTTTTTGGTATTTTTTATAACTTTTTTACAACCATAGGATAGCCTTGAATAGACGGGAATAACTGTGAATGGCTGTACTGCTTGTGCTACAAGTGTGTGCACTGTTAGGCACTGTATTTGCTCGTCAACTCGTCTTTGACTGCAAATCCACACTAAATATACGGAATTCACGAATTCATACTACATATAGAGGTATGGCTTTTGCCAGGAAAGTAGAGAAGGAGAGGGAGAGAGCACAGGGTTTGAGGGATAGGAGTAATGATAGGGAGAAATGGGGAGAAAGAGAGTTTGGAGTCGTCCAACATTTGAAGGCCTGTCCTTGAAAAACCTGCTCAGTTTAGTTGTTGAATGTGTTTTTTGAAGTAAACTAAGATATACTTAACACAAAAATTTCCTCAATTGCATCACAACATCACCTACAGTGTAGGACCTACAGTAGGACCAGTGTAGGACCCACATCCTTTTATATTGTTTTGCAATTTTCAGAAACCATTTCTCGAAAAACAAATTCATTTTTTGTTTAGTTTTTAAACTTTTCTTTGATATTATTTTGTGAAAACATTTGATGAGAGGATCGCATGTCATATCTGTTCGGCTCTTTGAACCACTGTTTCTGTTAAATCAATCATAAAATTGATTTAAAGGGAGATATAATTAAATACTAAATACTCAGGGATAAAAGTAATTAACAAAAAATGAAAGAATTCTTTGTAAACATATAATTAATAATCACTTCTTTAATGCAATTGTTTTTATCGCTTCCACTGATAGACCAAATGTACATTAATTGCGGAATCAGTTGTTATCAGAAGTATTAAATGAAAAGATAGTGTTATGTCATATAATAGGAGACAATATCACAAATAGTCATACATTTGCACAACTGCTATGATTTTGTCCTTTGTTTTTGACAATTAGAGTACATTGGCTTCACTTTACTATACATAACGACATTTCAAATGCAAAACAAAGTGTTATTTGTTTAGCTTTTCTACAAATTTAATATTTGTCAGTCCATAGAGTGCTTTCAATTTGAACCATATCTGTCCCAACACTTGCAATCATATCATTTGTCAAAATTCACTTTTGTCTCCATACCTGTCCTCATAAGCACAATACCAATAATTGGCGTAACAGCAAAAGTGTTGCCATTATTTGTCTCTTATGTCGTGTTTTTACAAAAAAACACTTTTGACATAAAAATATTAAATTATTATCTATTGTTCTGATCATAAAAACAGAGAGTTTTTAACACATTTCTCAGTAATTAATAAAATTTTAAATTAATTTAATTTATATTTCATTTAGATTTGAATTAATTGTTAAATATTCACAAAACTTGTCATTAATTACAGTATTTTTCCCAAAATTATTTAAATTGTATTTTATGTTAAAGGACTTGAAAATCAAGTATTGATTGCAATTTGCATAAATGTTTTGTAGTTTTGATGACCCTTTTATATAAGGGAAAGGTATCTGTGTTTAACCACCTTTTCATTACTAAACTCTAGATTTTGGTTCCAATAAATAACTTTAATATTTCTCAAACACTTATCTATTAATCATTTATTGATTTCTTCAAGAATTGCGAAATTTTTTAAATTATTTATAAAATAATAAAAATACTTATCATTTGTTAAAACAATGAATTGATTGCAAAATATATCATAAAATTTTATAAAAGATAATAAAACTTTAGTTTTTAAACATTTATATTTGAATTTATTGCCATTCAGTTGATTTCTTAATTTAAATAATGGTGACCAGGGTTTCATTCATTCAACCAAATCATTGCTCAAAGTAGAGATATCTTCACATAATCTCTATTTAATATTACTTTTACTTCTTTGAGACAATTTAAAGACAATATTTATCGTTGTTTTCATAGATTTCAGGGGCTTTTGGGCGAAACAACATCTCTGTCCCAAGAAATTCATTTTTAGTCCAAAGAAATCATTAGTTTTGAAACAAATTATCAATTTTTGTATTATTTTTCCGAGAATTTTGTTTATTTTGCAAGTGTTTGGCACTAATACTAATACCAGTGCAACCTTTGGGTCATTGGAAGGCCTATTATTAAGAACAATCTCTCCCTATCCCTAGTATAACACAAATGTCTAGAAGACTAACAATCGTGGCTAACAGTCCACAGCGTTTAAGACAAACTCCTCGGCCATAAGAGTAATGATTTTTGTAATAATTTTTGTGAATTTAAACTCAAATGTATTGATATTTAGAACATTTCACCCAAAAGTGACTTTTATTGAGTGAACTTTTGTTATGATGATAGCCTGGTTATGGTTAGCACAGTTAGCCTGTGATCGGCCCGATTCAGGACTAATGCATTGGAAGAACAGTCGGTTTAGCGTTCATTTGAGTTCAATTCGTTTTTTCCTGCTGTGAGTTCTGGGAAAGGCATAAACATATTAGCACTGAATGGTTGCCAATACTTAATGTCAATAATAGTGAGAATGAAAAACAATGAAAAACAATGAAATTAAAGACAATTAATAGACATTTGCCATAAAAGGCAAACAGATATTGTTGTCTTGTCTACCATTTGTCATATAAACGTCTGTAATACTACCTGTGCTCCTGTGCTCAATGATTATATACAAGTGTATGTCTGAATTGAATAATAGTAACGACTCTTTGCTAATGACATCTCAATATTTAATTCATTAACTATTTTATGACAAAAACATCAGTTATTTTAAATCAAATGTTATTTAAATAAATAAAAATTTATAATTAATTAAAATATTATTCAATTTTTTGTCTGTTTTTCTCAAACAAAACATTTTCTTTCAAATCATTTATGAATTCATTTTAAATAAATATTTTTCTTTCAAAAGAGCTTTGAATTGAGTTTTGAATTGAGTTTTGATTTTTCATTGAAATTTATTTTTTTGACACTTTTTGGAGAGAATAACAAATTTTTCTTTGAAAACACTGAAAACACTTTCATTTTAATTATGTTTTATTTGATTTCAGAAAAAATTAAATGATAAGTAATGACAGGACAGGTATTACTACGCGTTTTTGGTAAATGTGAGGGTTTGGAGGTTTGGATAAAACCTAAAGAACCACACATTCATACAAATGACTGATTGTATGAGGACTACAGTGACTACAGTCAACCCAATTATAATCATTCATTAAATAAAAGCAAATTTTAGCTGATTTTTAACCAACTGTTGTGCTAACTATTCTAACCAAGGTTATTATAAACATGTTTTCCAAAGGTTGTGATATTAAGCAATGAGATTAAGAGGAGTAGAATGTATTAGCCGTCAAAATACAGCCACAAAGTACTGCTGAACTGAACACTGGATTGAGCACAGGATCCGAGCACAGTTGGGTTTGAGAGAGAGAGAGAGAGAGAGAGAGAGAGAGAG
>JAQGAT010001490.1:0-13806 GCA_034687845.1 Pantelozetes paolii
CATAAACCACTGAAAATATAGTGGTTTTACTCCAGAAAGAGATTTGTATTGACTTTTATGGCAAATAATTTTGACATAAGTTTTATGGAAATATTATTTATGTCTTACCTCTTGGGCTGTCGTCTGACATAAAAGTCATTCACATTTTGTTATTGTTTTTGAGGATAACATTTTAAAATATAATTTAAATTCAATTCACTTTTAAATAAATAATTTTGATGAACAAAATTTTTTGAATAGATTCTGAATCATTTCATTAGCCTTTTGCTAATATCGTAGTTAATATCGACACCTAGTTATTATACACATTAGAAATATTAACAGGTACACAATTTATTGCTAAAAATAAATGGCTAGAGTTGATTTTCAAAATATTTATCAAAGTTGAACTTGGACAACTTAAACAATTGTTGTTAGAAAAGTGTTGAATAAGTGTTAGAAAAGTGATAATTAACCAAGATAATTAAGAATTGATATTAATTACATCAAGTTAATTTAATTTCTATTATATCACAGTTTATTTCAATCAATTGTTATTTGCGTTTATTAATAATTTCTCCAAGTTGATTTTGTTATCATGTAGAAATTTAACCTCTCATTGAATATAGAGTTTATTTTATCAATAATTTGTTTATCAGTTATTAATGTCTAAAAACTATTAATGGTTTTATCACTCACTGAACAGAAGAGACATATTATCTCATACATCGAAAATTAACTCAAAGTCGATGTCTATGTTTGAAGACTCGTCTCCACTACACATGTCGTCCAGTTTTTCATTGCCAACGATTACTGTGCCGTCAATGGACGGAATCAAGTCATCGCTGATGTCAATGATGTCTGGCTTCGGCATGGGATCTATGGGCTCAATGGGCGGGAAGTTCGGAATGGGAGGAATGTCGATGAAGATGCCCTGCTGCAAAAATAGACGGCCTAAGGGTGGAGGTGGAGGCTATGGCGGCATGAGTTCAGTGATGCCCGGCTTGGGTGACAAGTCTGTGGAAAGGGATGTGAAAAAATATGTGGACGACCAGACACTCTCTATGTTGTTATATAAGGCTATTTCCACATCCAAGTCGTCATCAAAAAAGAAAAGCCGGAAAAAGGGTCAGAAATTTTTGAGTTATTTTTTATCCAATAAAACATTTCTTGTTATAAATTGTATGAATATTTGAGTTCAACTGAAAATGTGATAAAATGTTTGATTAGTTGTTGAAAAATATGTTATGTTTTTGCAATGAATTAATTAGTTTTTCGTCTCTTTTTGTTGTTGTGTTGCCAAACAAAGTGTGGTTTAGTTTATGTGAAAAGGATTTGTAGTTTTGGAGTGACTTTTAGTCTTTTTGTTGAATGAGTTTTCAGTTTATTAGTTATTTTTAGGAAAACATTATTTAATATTTGTTTTTTCTTGAGCCAAAAGTTTTCACAATTATTTTGTTGAATAAGTATTTCACGCTTTGAATTAAAAATCATTAATGACTTTGTATTTAAAATAAAACATTAGTTTAGTTTTGAATCACAAAAACATTTCTGGAAAACAAAAATTGAAAGAAAAATATTTTTGCGTTTAATTTCAGCGCATTTTTATCATTAATAATGAGATTTAATGCTATTTTTCACACCAAAAGTCAAATCAGATTCAAGTCATCCCTAAAAATAATTATGAATTAAATAAGTAATACTCAAAAGAAATACATATTTTTTGTTTGTTGCGGTGAAGAAAACAAAATATCATTTCATAGTTTATTTCAAGATTTATATAATACACACATATTTTTCTGACACAAAAACGCATTGAATTTGTAAATAAAATAAAAATCAGCAAAAATTTACAATAATTTTTTGCATTAAATAGATTTTAAAAGATATTTATAAATGTTTGAGATTTGAGTTAAAAATAAATACAAACGAAATGTTTTCTCATTTTACAGATTATCTAATGTTTGAGTTATGAATGATTTTGAATCTCATTTCAATGCAAGTCTAATAAAAATGCATAGAATTTGATGAAAATTGTTTTTCATTCAATACAGGATTAGTTAAACTTTAAGAGGTTTAAGGGGTTATTATATTTACTTTTATTAAATTATGAGAATAGGGTTGAAATCATTTACATGTTTAGCACAATAATCACTAATTCATTCACGAAATCACACTTTTATTTGAATATCAATTATAAGTGTCTTTAAAATAAGTTTTAAGTTTTTTTTGTTCATTAGTTTTGAATTAATTTCAAATCACTATTGAATTGAAGTTTTGGTTTGATTTAGTGTTAAAATTATATCAATAGTAATAATAATAATAACTCTTTTCAACAAAAATAATAAATTGATTCACAAATGAATTGATTTTTGTTTTGTTGCAAAAAAATAATATTATTTTTAAATTCAATTGAAATTTGATTTTCAATTGTATTCTTGAATCAAAATACAGCAAAAAATGACCAAAATTTCAATTCAAATGACTTTCAAATGGAAATTGAATTTCAGTTTTAATAAAATTTATTTCAAATTATTTGAAATAATATTAAGTTTTTAGTCAAACATTCAAACATTGAATACAATTAACAATAAATTGATAAAACATTTGCACAAAAAATGTATTAATTTTTTGTTTGAAATGAACTTCAATTCAAACATTAAATCATTTGTTTGCTTAACAGGCGGTCGCGGAAGAGGTAAAGGAGGTCGCGGTGGCGGCAAAGGAAAAGGTGGCGGCGGAGGAGGATATGGTGGAGGATCTGGTGGTGGCGGCTATGGCGGAGGTAAAGGAGGCAGTGGAGGGTCAGGAAGTGGCGGATACGGAGGATCTGGTGGTGGAGGAGGTTATGGAGGCGCAGGTGGACAAGGAAGCGGTGGCTATGGTGGAGGAGGCCAAGGAGGAGGTGGTTATGGGGGCGGAGGCCAAGGAGGGGGTGGTTATGGCGGCGGTGGAGGAGGCCAAGGAGGAGGTAGTTATGATGGCGGAGGCCAAGGAGGGGGTGGTTATGGCGGAGGGTCAGGAGGTGGCGGATACGGAGGATCTGGCGGTGAAGGAGGTTATGGAGGCGGAGGAGGACAAGGAAGCGGTGGCTATGGTGGAGGAGGACAAGGCGGAGGTGGTTATGGTGGAGGAGGACAAGGAGGTGGTTATAGAGGCGGTGGACAGGGAGGAGGCGGAGGTGGTTATGACGGAGGATCAGGAGGAGAAGGATATGGGGGCGGATCCGGTGGTGAAGGTTATGGAGGCACAGGTGGTGGCGGAGGAAACTATGGCGGCGGACAGGGAGGAGGTGGAGGAGACTACGGCGGTGCCGGAGGAGGTGGTGGTGGAGATTATGGTGGACAAGGAGGAGGAGGCGGCGGTTATGGTGGCGATAGTGGTTCGGGCGGTGGGGGATATGGAGGAGGTTATAACGGAGAGGGCGCGGGTGGCGGTGGAGGTGGCGATGGTGGCTATGGTGGGGGCGGTGGAGGTTATGGCGGCAATGAAGGAGGCGGTGGAGGATATGGTGGAGACGGTGGAGGTAAAGGAGATTACGGCGGCTCAGGTGGGGGTGGAAATGGAGGCTATGGAGGTGGAGGTGGAGAAGGAAATGGTGGCAATGGATACGGAGGCGGCGGTGGTGGTGAAGGACCCGCTAATTATGTGGACGCCGGCGAAGGACTGAAAGTGGGTGTTGGGGGCGATGGTGGCGGGGGTTATGGCGGTGGCGGTGATGAGTCGTACGGCGCCTCAGAGAACGGAATCTCCGGCATATCAATGGACAAAATCCATGCCCTCGTTCAGGAAGCACTGGCAGCCGCACAACACTTCAGGGAAAACAAGAAGAGCGGTGGCGGAGGAGGTGATGGTTATGACAACAATGTTAACTGGGATGACGATAATGGAGGGAATGGTGGTTATGGTGGTGGCGGTAGTGGTGGCGGAGGTGGAGGTGGAAAGACTGTATATCCGGACGAGAAACTTGTGGACACAGTCTTGGATGCGCTGAAAGACAACAATGTCTTAAACAATGCCAAACCTATTAACGATGAGTCTTATGGTGGCGGCGGAGGAAAGGGTGGAAAGAATGAGAACCCGGGCGTTGATTATAGTAATAAGAAGGACAGGGGTTTGACACAGTTGTTCGACAGGGGTTTCTTTGGACACTTAGGCCGTAAAGCCGGTTCCCGTGCCAACGGTCAGTACAACAACTGACCACAACTACAAGTGCTGTAATAATTGTCGTCTGGTTTTTGTTGTCCAACACCTGAACCACTGTTTTATCATAAGTTTCACTAATAATTGAATTATTGGTTAATATTTAAGTGAAAAAAAGTTTAATTAATGTTTTTGTGAACTATTTTTGTGTTAATTCACTGCAAAAACAAGACTTTAATTGCATTTATCGTTTATTTTTAATACCAAGATCATATTATTTTTCATTTATCATATCTATCAAGTCATTCACACTTAAACTTTTGGCCAATACTTTGATTTATAAACTGTTTTAACAAAAATAATTGATTTAAAAGAAAAATTAAATAAAAAACTAATTTTTAAAACTAAAAATTCAAACACAGTTTTAGACATACTTTTGCCTCAAATGCCATAAATATTCACAATTATTTTGCAATTGATTATTGATTTTAATGTGAAAAAGCAATCAATCAATCAATTCTTACACTCATTTCAAAAATAGGTTTATTTTTATTAATAGTATTAAACAAATTATTTTGTGTTTTATTTTATGTTTTTATTTTTGTTTATTAATAATAATTATTATTTTGAAAACCATTTGTTGTAAATATAATCATAAAATAAATTTTTAATAATAAAACAAATTTAATACAAAGTATTTTCGCTTAAATGATCTAGCTTATTTAATTTGGCAACTCTTTCGCTTTATTCAATTTTATTTGCCACTAAAGGGTGTCATTTCTTGCATTGATGTTGAAATTATGACCCAGTGCAGGTGATGTTTTTATTAATACATGATTTTAATGTTTTTCTTTTATTAACAGACCTTGGTTCATTGATATTATTAGATTATTATTGTTTATTTCAATCCAATTTACTATTAATACAAATGACATTAAATTTTTATTTATTTTTTATCAATTAATTACAAATTTACACACAATTTAGAAGTCATTGATCGGATGTGTAACCAGATTCACCCTGGTGGCTATTATACACCTATTTAAAAATAGCACCCGAAGTGATCCCTGAGCGCTATATTTGTGGGAAAAAAACTAAATAAAAAACATTATTTTTTATGTTTGAATAAATGAGTATTTTATTCAATGATTGATTCAATTTTGAAAATTTTTACATAAAATCTCAGATAATATAAAATAATTTTGAATTTTGTTTGACAACCCTTTTATACAGATTTCAAGTAATGTTTGTGCGATGTCTTGGAGAATCTGTTTTCATGAAAAATATGTGTAATATTTGTTATCAAATAATTTTTTGGTTTAAATTAAGTAAAAATATTTACAAACTTTTAACCAATACTTAAAGTGAGGAAACATTTTATATATAAAAAACAATTTTAACAATAATTTTATAACAATTTGTGTAAAAAGTAAATAAAAAATATTTCAAAACTTATTTTAACTTTCAATGAAATTGATGAACAGTTTTGGAGATGAAGTTTCAAATGAGTTGTGAAGTGAATTAAAAACAGTATAGTTTTTTGGAGGAAATGTGAGAAAGGTTTTTTGAATTTTAAGCACAGATTTGAAGCAGAAATTAAGTTTAAGTTTTTTTGTTTCTAAGTTTACACTACTGTTACTGAAGACCACACCGAAGAGACGATAGCTTGTTATGAGAGGATAGGAATTGATGACTGAATGTAATGAATAAATGAGTGATGAAGTGCTTAACTGGTGATTGAGTTTAGGATTGAATGGTCGAAGGAATAGGAGCTCTGGTATTGATAATCGGATTAAAGGATTTGATTATTTCAGTATTAATTAGTAAATTATTATTAACTATTGATTTGAATGTTTCCCAACACCGGGTGAACGTATTGTGCGGTAGGTTTTGGCGCTTTTAGAGGTACTGCAAGTTTAGGACTACGAGTGTGTGGACAGGTATACCGGATATGGCACTGAATGGATGATAGGAAATGATTTATGAAGTAATGAGCGATTGATTGAAGCGATGATAAGTATTGCCAAACATTTAGATTAATTAAAATCTTATCAAAACATTTAAACTCTTAATGCGATTAAAGGATTGAATGGATTGAGTGATGAAAGGAGTGATCAATGGTTTCATAAATGATTTCAAAAGTATAACAACAAAGAAAACAAACTGTTTATGAATTGACGGCTAATTATCAACAATTATATTCACATTAAGCTATCATAAGCTTAACTGCAATTAATAGCCGCCACCATAACCACCGCCGTATCCTTCTTCGGCATAGCCTCCACCGCCGCCGCCATATCCACCACCATATCCACCGCCGTAGCCCTCATCGGCATAGCCTCCGTCCACATAAGTGGGTGCGTGCTCTACAGGGTAGTATTCAGGGTAGGTTTCTGGCACTGGTTTTAATGTCAATAAAATATTGAGAATTTGTAAAACAATAAAAATATTAAAAATTATAAATCAATTAATACCTGGAATATTGTGAACAATAGGTACTTTGTGAATTTTCTTATTGACCACTACTGGCTCCTCTTTCTTCTCAAGTCTGGATCAAATAAAAAAACACATTAAATAATCGTTGAATTAATTATAAGATTATTAATTAATTACAAAAAAACTTCTTATTTTAGTTAATCTAAAGGGAAGTGGAGATTATTATTACTAATAATAAAAGAGACCCTGTTTTTCGATGAGGCTTTTGAACCCTCCAGTGTCATATGAATAGGATATTTAAGGTATTGGGAGAGAGAAATGTAGTTTCAAATCCGGAAATAATGTTTATTAATGGCATTTAATAATCAGTTATTGAATAACAAAGAGTCGATTGAAAGCTAAAATTATTTCTGAATTTTTGAATACAAATCACTTTTCAATACTTAATCAGAGGATTGAGTGCTAACTGAAGGCGAAGTGAGATTGAAATTAAGACTACATTTAAATGTTTATTACTTTTAAAATATTGTAATTTAAAACAAAATATGTAATAAGTTTTTGATCGTTTACTTACTTGAGTGGAATCGGAAGCGGTAGGGGAATGGGTATAAAACCAATCTTTGGTTCTGTTGATTGAGATAGGGGTGAAAATTAAATGTTTTAGTGATAAATGAATTGCTATTAAAATGTAAATACTTTTAGACTTAAGGAGGAAAAGTGCGGATAGTATTGACTTAATTGCCAACATTTTGCTCTTCTCACTGGCCTTCACGGGCTTCAGATGTTCACTGATGAGCACCAGCTGTAAGAACAGGACGGCGACCACTGCTAGGGTGATGTAACGGCGACTGCTGTATCCCAACGTCATTCTCAATGCTTTGGTTGAAAACGTTTTTTACTTTTCAAAAAACTATAATATATTAATCACTTATTAAATATGAAAAAGCAATTCAAATACGAAAGCACTTTATCCACACATACACTGCTGGAGTTGAGTCGACGATAACTGAATATCAGTGCACAATTGGGAGACCAATCTATAATCAGAGGCAAAGAGTTGTCGCAAGTGTTTATATAGTCTAAGGAACTGATTGATACACTTGTTCTCAATTCTACCCTCACTTTCATTTCCAGGACTTTTTAATTGAGGGGATTATTAGTGGATAGTAAGTGAGTGACTGAAAGGGGCACAAATAGTGACTGCGGGATAAATAAGGGGGTGAAATAAGAAATAAAAGAAAGCTAAGAGTATTAAAAATTAATAAACAAAAACTCTCACTCGATATAGAGATATACATATATTTTAAGCAACACTTAAAGACCCAGGGGCTAAATGTCGCCGTCGGTTAGGAGGAAAAAATATGCCCACTATTATAAGCTCAGTGCCTATGTTTGCTCTCTGTGTGCACTCATATCCTAGTGTACAATGACCCCGGTATACCTCTTTGGTGTGGCTAGAGATCACTTTTTCCAGTTTTTTATTTTCCTATTAAACACTCTTTTTTATATTTAATCCGTCGTTAATTTGGATCAATCTCTCTGTGCCTATGCTTGTGTCGATGGTGTTTGAGCCAGGTTTGAGTCCATTGATCCAATAAAACCTTAAATTTAAAACAAATATATATATAATATTATAACTACTTATAGATTGTGTATTAATTTTGATATCAGAGATCCGAACTCTGAACACATATCTGAGGCTTTGATTTAGTTTTTTATTGACTGTATATCTGCTTTCAATCTATCAATCAATTGATTATTATATTAAAGGCTTTCATTATATTTATCACTGATTTTGGGTCTTATTTTAGAGAATATTTCATTTTCTTCAGACATCTGTTACACTTGTGTTACACTTATGTTAATCTCATGTCTATTATAATAATTTTCAAACTATTTTTTATACATTTTTTTCTTCACCTGAAAAGTTGTTAACATTTTTTTTTGCTCACGTTTTTTGCTTATCTCTTATTTTTTCCTCCAATTCAAGTCTTGAGCACTTTTGACACCCCTTTCCACTTCAAATCAATTTTTTTATATTCAGTTTTTAAATCACTTGTAATTATTTAGTTTTTTTGCTTCCCATTGCTTAACAAATAGTCTATTAATAGATAAATAACTTTTTTTTGATTTAATAATTATTTATATATTTTTATTCACCAGAAGTTTCTAATTTCAAATATGAACTATAATTTAGGGGCAAAGGTGTGCACAGAGAAACAAAAATCCGTAGTTAAAAAGGGAAAGCTACTTTTTTTGGTAGCGATTTTCACCCCAACTATTTGAATATTAATTTTTAACACCTTTATAATTAGAGGCGCCGTTAGATTGGGTGAAACGGTGTGCTTGTATTGAACATTGAGTTTAATTTATTGTAAATTATGTTAATAATTGATTTGTAAAAATATTTTTTGATACAAATCTCTCAATACTTTAATTATATTTTCAAATATTCAGTAAATGTTTTATACATTTGTTATTAAATGATATTAAAACTGCTGTTAACTTATGCCAGAAAACATCGATTTGCTAACTGTTGGGCGCCCAGGTATGTGTTGAGTGAATGGGTAGTGTTTATAGATTTACGGATATATAAATTAAACTGTGTTTTTGTAAACCAATGGTTTATTGTTGTGTTTCTGAGATTAAAGATTAGATAAGAAATTGTTATATAAATAAAATTATTTATAAATATTTAGTATTTGATTGAATATAATGTAAATTATATTATATATGAAATCCTTTAAGACTTAAAAATCTGATTTCAATTTCTTTAAAATTTTAAGTGATTTATAAATTGAAATAAATTTTTGAATAAATCTATTTATTGTCAGAAATTTCAGGCAATTATTAAAAGTCTTAAATATAATCGGTTTAAACGGCGATTAGATTTGAAATTAAAATCACATTTCTTGTGTAATATTCTCTTCATTACCTGTAATTGAAAATTAAATCAATAAATGAAATATATTTTTACAAAACAAGTGTGACTTAAATTCATGTCAATATTAAGCGTTGATTTCATCAGAAGAAAGGACACATTTCTCCATCAAATGACTATTTATTATGTAATAGGGGTTTCAACTTCGGTTGCAGTGATATCAGCTTCGGTTGCAGTGAGTTATCCAGTATAAAAATAATAAATTCAATTCAATTCAACTCTCTCTTAAGGGGGTATTAGAGTCTAAACACATTTGTCTGTTATAATTGATATTTTGTTTGTTAATTACAATAAATAAATTGATGTATTCCTGAAGTGCTATCTATTTATAGATCTTATCATAAATAATATCAAATTATTACACAATTTAGAGCAATGCGTGGTCTTTGGGGATGAATGTGTCGTTAATATCAATCAAATATTTGCAAATATTTTCCGCTCCAATGGTTTTTCACACAATATATATGAAATGTAAGTTTATATTCACTTTAATTATAATTATCAAGTGAGAGGAGAGCGGGAGAGAGAGAGAGAGAGAGAGCAGGAGAGAGAGCGAGAGAGCGAAAGAGAGAGAGAGAGAGAGAGAGAGAGCTAATGGTTTTTAAAGGTATATATTATAAAATAAATGATAAAATATTTGTTAAAATGTTTCCTCAGTTATAAACAGTTATAACGATTTTAAACTCTATTTTTAATTTCATTTATTAATTCATATAATTTTAATAAGTTTTTGGGAAATAGATTATACAATCTTTTTATGAGAGAAAGAATATTATATTTTTATACTGGGTAGTGACGCCAGCTTAGGGTTTGTTTTGTCTGTGGTAACCCCTTATATACTTAAATACTAATTTGTCTTTTGAGTGCTTATCTCCAACTGAAGGATTAGGAAAAATATATTGATTTGAGAGCAAATCATTAATCCTTCAGTTGGAGATAAGCACTCAAAAAAAGATTAATATTAAAGTATATAAGGGGTTACCACAGACAAAACAAACCCTAAGCTGGCGTCACTACCCAGTATAAGAATGTTAGTGTATACAGCACAGGTAATTTATTAAGAGCACTGATACCTGAGGCACATCAGTGTGTGTGTGTATATATATAGATGGGTCAAGATTTAGAATAATAGTTCAGCGAACTTTCTGTATTGAATCTAACGGTGCCCAAATTCGGGTGAGTGGGTCACTGCACATATATATACACACATATACACAGTATTAGAGTATATTATTTTTGCGTTAATTTCTGAGCTCAGGTACATATTTCGATGCCTTTGGCGAAGAAGTTTTATATAACCTGCCGCTAAACATCCAACGATATATCCAGAACTTTCACATTACACTCCACCACACATACAAATACCAGTGCTCTTTACGCCGGAATATATTATAGCATTAAATAAATAGCATTACTATTGCATCGTCTCAGCGCAGACACACCACACAGTATACTAACAGCCATTGAGAAGTTGATGGATATCAGTGCTCTTGTGAGTGAGAGTGTCGTATATAAAGCGATGTATTTCTGAATTAAAAGTGAAATATTCAGAACAAATTCATTAATAAAAATAAGAGACAGATCTTTTTAGTGTCCTTTTTTGTTTGCGTTCAATAATCGTGTGCTTAAAGTTGTTTTCAATATATATTTGTATTTGTTTTTTGCGTTCATCACTACAAACAACACAACAATCACAATGACATTGGGATACAGTCGTCGTGTCTCCACACTTCTTATTGTGGCAATACTTGCCCTCCAGTTGGTGCTGATCAGTGATAATCTAAAGCCTGTCAAAGGAGATAAAAAGCTACTCCAGAAGCTGAAGAAAATCGGTGCACTCCTCTTCCTACTCAAGTCTAAAAGTAACCGAGTTCATTTTCTCACTGCCTTTTTCATTAGTCTTTAATGTTTCACTAATGAGTGACTTTTCCCTATACTTTGCCTGAACTACAGAACCCAAGTTTGGTATTCTACCCATTCCTCTGCCACTACCGGTGCCACTCAAGTAAGTGTAAAATATTTTAGTGTATTTTGATTTAGTTTTCTTCAAGTCTTAAGTGATATTAAAGTCTATTTCATGTGAAATGAATTTTATAATTGAATTGCTTTTGCTTATAGGATAGAAAAGCCTGAGCACCCGATTGTTGTCCACAAGAAGCACCATAACGTCCCGATTACGCACAATATCCCAGGTATGTCTGAGTTTGTGTGCAAATCACAAATACATTCAAACCTTTAATGATTTATTCAATGCTTAATGTTTTTCTTGCAGTTCATGAACCCTATCCAGAGCCCTATCCAGTGATGGAGGCACCCAGCTATGTTGATGGTGGCTACGCCGATGGTGGATACGGAGGCGGTGGACATGGAGGCGGCGGCGGATATGGTGGCGGATATGGCGGTGAAGGCCATTATTAAGTATCGTTAATATAATTAATTAAATTTTGGGCTATTCATGGGTTGTTACCTTAAAAACCACTGTCCGTCCAATCCATTCATCTATAGCTTACTGTCCGACACACAAAAAAAAGATATCTCTTATTCTCGTATTTGACTTATTGTCTGACAAACTCTGTTTTATAACTATTGAGTAATCAATACATCATTTATATACTCATCACAAGTGTATTACACATTCAAAAACATACTTTAATTTTCTCTCTCATTAGCGAAAAGAAAATCAGAATTTATCATTGAGTGCCAAAATGATCAACATACTTTTTTATATAATCATTTTCATGAGCACAAGGTGCTCTGGGTGTTTCTTTACAGGCTATTCAGTGGGTTCTTATCCTATCCTCTCATTTTCCTGGTGTTCGGGGGTTCAGACAGAATATTCTGGTGTTTGGCTTGAATTAGGGCTCAATTACTTGATTGCTATTTCATATCCATAAGTGAAAAATGATTTTTAACACTAATTCACAAAATTAATTAACTCTTGAAATATTGCAGCGAAAAAAGCAGACGACAAACCACTCCTGAGCAAAGTATTGATAAGTATATCCTAAAAATAGAACCCTGGTAAATTATATTTTATAAATCCTCCAGTTCCTAGTTATCTACTAAACGTCCCTCACATTTCTAGTTTTAGAAATTTTTGTTTAAATCATAAATTAATTGAAATTTTTTTCTACAAATCCAGTCATAAATTAAATGAAAATTATTTTTATATATAAAAAACAAAAAAATCCTTTTTATTAAAGACAAAAATTTGTTACAAATCTTATTCACCACAAGAGCTGCTTATAACCCAAAAATATATATCAAAAAACACTATTTTACTGATCATTTGTATTAAGTATTTATCTTTTCAGACGTCAATTTGATTTACAATTATATAACTCATCACTCATTGTATAGACATTTCTTTCTTTCTCTCTTTATATATATCTTTTGAAACACTATTTTTTGAAAATTAATTTAAATGTGTTTTTCTTTTTCAAAACAAAAACAATGAAATATTCATTGAAATTATTTCTCACTTAAATGTTTGCTCAAAAAACAATTTCTACAAAAAATACCCCTTTTGTAAATATAGCCCCTGTTTTTCTTACACATTAATATAATCGTTAAGTTAATTATATCCCAAATGTGTTTGTCTAGTGTTTTAATCTTATTATTAATTTTTTGTTAATTTTGTTGTTATTATTAAAACACAAGTCATATCTAAAAATTGCGAAAAAAATGTTTTATCATTTTGTTTACAATGTTTTCACAAAAAAACTGTTTCAGATGAGTTAATTAATAAAATCTATATTTAAATTAATCTAGCACAAATTCATTCAATTATTTTATGACTTATTTAAATCAGTTTATTTTGATTTTTAGTGATATTTTGATAACTATGTGATGAAAGCACAGGTAAGACAATTGTATGCCTTTCCACTAATAATCAGTTGCTTAATGTAAAGATAACACCGGAATGTTCTGGGGATTGATGTTAACACACAAATAGCAGCACTTGTTATTCGATTCCGTTAACAAGTGTTCAGAGCTTTGGATCACTTCTTCTGTGTTCGAGAAACTGTTGACTATTTTATCTCAACTTTCAAATGATTTTGTCATTGATTTGAATTAATAAGTGATTAAATCAATGAAATATTTATTTCAAATAATATAATAATATTTTAGTCTAAAACCCACTGATATTAACCGTTCCCTCACTTTCACTCTAAAACTGTAAACCAAATCCAAACCCATCCACTGATTCAATATTTAAGTGACAGCACATGAATGTGATATCAATTGTATTGACACGTCATCACTAAACACAGCACTCGATAGGAATCGACGAGTATTTCAATTCC
>JAQGAT010001491.1:0-13806 GCA_034687845.1 Pantelozetes paolii
CTCTCTCTCTCTCTCTCTATCTCTCTCTCTCTCTCTCTCTCTCTCTCTCTCTCTCGCATTGAATTTAAAAAAGATAGCAATAATAGTGAAAATAAAGTGTATTTTACTTTAGTTTGTGCGAGAATTTCAATGAAATAGAGGTTTAGAGAGGAATATATAAAAATTCTTTTCACACAAAGACATGAAAAATGAATGAATGAATGATTTGTTGAATTGAATTCAATGAACATATTTATCATAAGATATAATACATTACAACAAATAGTATATAAACTTTAGCTTTATTTTTGCAGTTTTCGGATACTCTTTGTGCCATTAAATTGACATAAAACTTTAGATTTGCAGTCCATTTTCAAAGCTCAGGTAGTTTTTAGTGATAATCTACTTAAGAATTCTTTCATTCTTTATCTAACTGTGCGATAATAAGTGCCATTTTGTTAAGGGGTTTAAGGGGTTACTCATTCTTGGGATTAGTTTTTATAATGATCGGATCTAAGGCTGAGTTCAATTTGCTTTGACTTATATTTGTGTATATTTTGTTTAAATATAGCAATAATTGGCACTTAATTTGTTCAATAGTTTTGTTCACTCCTTCAACAAGAGTCGGAAAGTCTTTATAAATATTATTGATTTTAAGGGCAATGAAAATATTTGCATTGAGAGAGAGAGAGAGAGAGAGAGAGAGAGAGAGAGAGAGAGAGAGAGACCATGAGTTTACTTTCTTAACCCACCAAGGTTTTTTTCAGAGTTTGAATTTCATATTAATAATCATTTGTTGACTAATTGAATGCAATAATAATGAAATTCAATGAAAATCTCTTCATTAAATGAAATGCAAAATTATCTGACATTTAATCCTATTATAAATAAAATCTGAATTTTTAAATCAGAAATTAATTCAGAGATGTTTTGAAATATTTCAATAGTTGTCTAAAATAGATGTCAATTCACTATATATTCAGATTATTTACTGAATATATTAAGTCTTTTGTCAATTTTGTCATTAAATATAAAAATGCATTAAATCTTATACTGAATTAAACAATATTTTCGTCAACTTTTAACCTTTAGATTGAATACCAGTGATAGAGATAACAGTTATTTATATCAAGACTTTGAACCAATAATTCAATAAAAATAGTTTGAATTCATTTTTCCCAACACTTGATAAAAGAAGTGAAAAACACTTTTTGTTTGCAAATGTATTGAATACAGAAAAGTACTGCAAATACTATAAAACTGTTTATACGATTGCATACACTTATGATAAATATTGACTCAATCCCTGGTTTTTCAATACTATTCTTAAACAGAGAATATTCTGTACAGAATATCAATACGTTTTCAATGTTTCATACTTTGTGTACAAGTCTTTCGGTTGCGATTCAATTCATGATTAAATATAAAAACACTATTTATATAGTGTTTACAGAAATTAATAAGAAATAGTTTTGTCTTACAAATGCCTGGCACTGTACTGTGTGTGGGGGAACTGGGTATTGATTTTTGCAAATGAGTAGGATTTCATTGTTCTCTTGGTATTTATGGGTATTTTGAGAGATACTGTCAATAAATATAAGATAAGAATTCATTTTCAATGTTGTGTTGTTTTAGGCCTTCAATCGATTGAATAATCGCCCCTTTTCTCCATCTTAGGAGAAATATCTAACAGACTATACCTCAGTGTATGCTAACAGAAATAGTATCTGATATGCCTGTGCACTGATAGAGTGATAGGATTGTGTACTAAAGGAGAAACAAACAGAAAAAAATATTCGTCTTATACTTTCATCAGAAATACTCTCAGAGTTATCTCATCTAAGCTTTAAGTTTATAGTATTTGATGATTGCTTTTGACTCTCTTTTGTCACAAAATGTTTGATATACTCAGTCGTCAACGCAAACAAAACAAAATACAGAAAATGGTATTATTTTTCATTTATTTTTTTTGTTTGTTTTGTCTTTTGAATTGAAAATTCCATCGCTTTTCACATATCTATTATCATTGAGATATCGATTTATCAATAAATCATTTCAATATCATTTGTCTTTTGTGTTCAACTCTTTGTTACTATTTTCTTGTATTTCACAATTTATAAAATTATTTGAGTGAAAGCGGAGTTCGCATGCAATCACTCATTCCTTGTTTTTCTTAAATTCATTAAACTTTTTTTTATACACCATTTAATTGAATCTGATTTTCACTAACTTTAGGGAATATTTACAAAACCTTTTTACCCTCAGATGTCATAACATATTCACTGATATCCAGAATATTCTTTACAATAATAGCTATAATATTCAGTGTTTATCAGTGAACTCCTAGACTATGCCTGAAAGCAAATGATTTGTTGAAGAGATGATTAATAGTTATAAATATATTCATATATTTTCTTCAAATAATTAATTTTCTCTTTTAATTAGTTAATGAATTGAAAACATCTGACAGTTTTAGTGGATATAAATGCTATGTTATATCTGTTATGAAATGTGTTTTCCACTAAAATCTAGAATAATTAGTGAAACTATTTGGCGAAAGGTATTGTTGTTTTCAACAGATTTTTCTCCATTGAATTCCAGGTCAAAATACTTTGATTTCTGGACAACACTTAGTGATTGTGTGCTGTAATCAAGTTATAACAGCCTGTGCTTTATCTCCATATGCCTTTGCAAAGACTCACAAAATTTCATTAAAAGAGAAATGTTTTTGTTTAATAAAATATTTTTAATTTGTCTGAAGTTTTAGACAACAAATGCTTTTATATTATATTAAAACTGAAACCCAGAGCCAATTCTCGCCTCAATTCACTTCAAAAGTGATAAATCGATTGACTATGTTATGAGAGATAATGATTGGACGGAAACATGACTTTTAGTGTCAAAAAATACAAAAACATAAACCACTTGTGGTTTAACTCACTTCCGATAAAAATGATATCATAAATGAAAATATGAATTATGTGTTCATAATATTGATTAGACTTTTGTTTTTCACGTTTCACTCAAATATATACATTGTTTTCATCACTGATTCAGTGAATCCATGGCTAATGTATTTGTTATCTCATTAGCTATTTGTCCAAAGCATTCATTCACTGACATATAAGACATACAATTAGGCATTAAATTTAATTTTGATAATTCAATGCATTCACTGTCCGTTGATGTGATCGGAAAGGTATTTGTTATGTATTGTCATATAAATCCCTTATACTGTATATTAGTTTTACTTAAATACAAAATGAATGAGATTTTATGTCAAATAACTGTAATTATGTCCAAATAAATCCCTTTTCATAAACTATTCACTCGTTTTTGAGTTAAGGATAGGATTTGTAAAAACCATTTCAAAAAAGGATTGTTTTCTAAGGCTTAGACTCCAAGCCTTAGTTACTCATAATTTCAAATATTTTGCATATTATTAATAACTAATTGTCTGATTTGATTTTAGTTATCATTGGATAGATAACCTTGTTGGGAATTTACTGATACCAGACAAATAAATTCAATGATTATGTTTTGAATTATTGACAGAAATGTTAATATTTTAATCACTTTTTCAATTCACTGCAACGACTGTTGAGTACAGAGATCTCAGAGTAAAATAATTTATATAACATTATACTCCTGATATTATTGATATTATCTATTTAATTGATCAAGATAAACTTTTGACTTTAATCAACTTAAGAAAATTGTGAACTTCTAAACAATGTCTTACAATGAGATCTTTTGCGATCAATAATTGGTTTCATATTTCAAAATCACTTTTGTTTAACAAGAAATCATTCAAATCATAGTTTATTTGTATTTTTAGTTATTTTATAATATTTTCTCAATTTTTCATAAAATGTTTTGTTATATGAAAATTGAATTTCATATCAAATGTCATACAATTTGTTTAGCGATACATCAAATACAGTCTGAATCACAAGAGACTTATATTTTTGGCGGAAAAAAGTAAATATTTTTTTAATTGATTTAAAAGTTTTGATATTTTTGAAAGTTTAAGAAAAATAAAATAGTGTCACAAAAATAGTCTTCAATTTTCAATACATTTTTTGAGTCAAAAGTATTAATAAATTTAAAAATAGTTTGAATTTGAAGTAAAATATATTAAAAGCTAATTAAGTCCTCAAATAGTCTTATATTGAAAGTCTATTTATATACAAAAAAACAAAAAGATTTTTATTTGAGTAAAGATTTTATACATTGAATGTAACATCAAATTGATTTTTGAAGGGATTAGGCCTTTGTATCAAACATTTTGGTCATCAAAAAAAAGCACTCTTTTGACGACTAATTATAAAGTTTTTTTCCAGATATAAAAGTTTTAATCTTATATAATGAGTGCTAATACCTACCCTACCTGTGCACTACATTTTGACGTATTTTTGAACAAATCAATGATTTTTGTCGTTTTAATTATTTTCAACCGAAATATCAGTAACAAATGGTTTTATACTTTTAGACCCTGCTATACCAATAACAGTTTAGCCCCTGTTTTCCTAATGTTATAATTTTGCGATTAATGGCATAAAAAGGGAATTATTTTATTGATCACAAAATTGATTTTAAACTAACACTGGTGTTAAATATGAGACATACCTTCTCCGGTGTGTCCAAGAGCTCCAGAATGACGGCGACGAAGGCGTCGACAGTCATGGCTTTGGTTTCGTATTCATTCTTATAATAGGCAAGAGTTATGCGTTCATTATCTTTCAGATACTTCTGGCACTCGGAGTCTAACAGGTCTTCATCACAATCGTTATCAGTGATCACTAGAGTAGGCGTTCCTCTGGCACCGGAAGGACTGGCACGGGATTGCGGTGAGTGTCGGGAGCGACGCATTGAACATCTGGAGGACGGAATGTGTGTTGAGTTGTGCTGTGTCTGAGGTTCACCGAAGTCATAGTCTTTCACTAATTGAGTGCAAGAACTTGCGGGCACTTTACCCATATATCGCACTTTCATTGTCAGTCTGGGCGACGATTTCAGTATATCCACCGCTTCGTCGTGTAATACATCCCTAAAGTCATAGTTATTCACAGCTAATATCTGATCCCCGACCTGTGTGTCCGCACCAGTGGTTAATTGTTTAGTGAAAGAAATGAAAGTATTTTTGTTTTATTAAAATCTTTTTTATGTTTATTTGAGTTTCGGTTAGAAATTGGTTTTGGATTTGAAAAACACATTAAAAGAAAAGATTTGTTTTTATTTTCTGAACTAAACATCAAATGTCTTGAGATGTGATTGAAATTGAAAATCAGTGGCAATGAAGACAATGAGAGGAATAGAGAGACAAAACACTAGGAAAACGAGTGAAGCGAATGAGAAAAAGGGGAAATGAATTGCTATTGAATTCCATTAACTAAATGAAGAGTAAGAATAAAGGGGTATATAAGGGGTATAAATGACACACAAATAGTAAAGTATTTGTGTTACACATTCAGTAACGTCTGTATCACTCGGTGGTGTAATTTAGTGTATGTGCCATACCTTCAGTCCTGCTTTCTCTGCCAAGGAATTAGTATCGATTCCGGTCACGTACACTCCCAGTCCATATTCAATGCCACCCCTAATCATGAGCCCTAAACTGATCCCTTTCTCCATATTGACTGTTACCTAAAGTTTGTCAAATCAAACAAAACCAGTGATAATTCAATTCAGTTTTTATATGTGATTCCAGTTTCTCACTGATAAAACATCACAGAATCAATAAAATATAGTTTTATTTCAATACAAATCAGACAATTGTATCAAATATTGCATTAGTTTTGATTCAATAGATATCTGAGTTTGGATTGTGTTTTGTGTTGCAAAGGATTTCATATAAATATTGTTATCAAATATAACTTTATATTTATTGTCAAAGGATTGGATCAAAAAATGTTTTGTTTTTTCTGTTATTTTGAAAATTTAAAACATTTTTCAAAATTTGATTTTTTTCAGAGTCATATTTATTTTAGGGATGTGTGGGATAAAGGGGTTATATATCTCAGATGTGTTCAGCATTTCTCTCACTCTTATGCCCAAAACTGAAGCAATTTATTTACATTCAAACCTTTTATTCCTATTAATGCCGACGACTCTCACAAATATCATCAAAAAAGTATTGCTTTTACTTATTATTTATGTCATATACCGACCCTTTTTATTAGAGCACTGGTAACTGATTTCTATGTGAATACTTTGACATTTCTGAATGTCTCATATAATTCACTATTAATATCATAAATTTCTGAGAGGAATGGCATTCAATAATTAATTGTATACTAAAACCTCTCTAAACAACAAAAATAAAAATAAAATATAAAAAAAATTAATTTTCAATTCAATATTATACTTGTTTTAAGGGTTTCTTCTCTACAGAAAATGGGAATTTAATCACCTAAGGGGTAAGTTATCTAATAACTAAAATACTCACCCCTTCGCCACATATTTCTTAATTATATTCTCGCATAAAATTTATTCACAAAAAAAACATTTCTTTTTTAAGTAAATACAAAAAATCTTAGATTTGATGTCATTTAGAGACTAATCATAAGATTCTGTATTTACACTTAACAAACATCAACTCCAGTGACCATTACTACAAACAATTCTCTGATTATTTAGACCGTAGGAGAAGATCACACATTCAGTATTGAAACTATAAAATCAATTCACTATAAAATGAAATGACATTAAAAATACAAATGAAATAAAAAAGCATTTCATTTGAATTGTAGTAAAATTGAGCTCAAAGTGAAAAATAGTAATTTATTTTTACGGATAGTTTTACTGCAATACTCTTAATGTGATTATTAATGATAACAATCAAAGGAAAAAATGTCTCTGAAAATCGTGTATCACTTGAATCACGCAATGAATACTGAAATTGTTATTTTGTTTTTTTTCACTGCACAGAGATCTCTAAGTTTTAACGGTATCTTAAGATTCAATTTAATCGTTGTTTATATAAAGCGTTGAAATATTTTTGTCGTTTTTTATAATACAAACAAAAAAAATAAATACTTAATGAAAACATAATATTTTCAGTGTATATATAAAATGCACTAATATTTATACCCTGCTGAAAACTTCTCACGCTAGGAGAATTCAAACTCGCATATCGAGTATAAAATAATTGCGTTAAATATAGAGCTATTGTTTTCAAAGGATAAAAGTCTTTAATTGTTGTAAAAATTGAAAATTTTAAACAAAACCCACAATTAGTTTATTTTGTCGACTATTGAAGTAGTGATTACACATAGTGTTAAAGTTTATCACATTTAGATCATAAATAACCTTTCCTCTGTTGAAGAGCTCCTACTCTGCCAATGAGATACCCTGTTTATTGTTTTCATCGGAAAGCACTTCAATTGATTAAAAAGTGTGAATCAATTGTAATGTTTGTATACTTTTTATTTAATTTTTCAAATTTACATAAACTTTTCTAAACCTTTGAAAACAACAATCGCTTTGAGTTGGAAAACATTTGAATATTAAACTCACTATTGTTGAATTTATCTGTGCTTGGTCAATTTAATTTAATTTGAAAAATAAAATACTTTAAATTGAATCATAGATATTGTTGTTGATTACATATCCTGTGATAAACTCACTGATTTAAATATAAATAAATCAAGGACAGTCTAAAACTAAATTTCATGAATGCTAATTGTGAAATGTACAGGTACAAATAAAATCTAAGAGAATGGTAATAATTTAATAAATTTAATTTGATCAGTGTCGTTTATAATTCATAAATAAACAAAATCTTTGTGGTCTCAGTACTTTCTAAATTGACAAAACTCTATGTTGTGATCGGCCAGGGATTAAACGGTAAGCGCTAGACACTGACCGTCGATATCATGAACAGTTTCAGCACTAAATTTATTTATACAGTTAATGCATACATAAGAGCAGTGCTTAGGGATGAACTAAAATCTAACTATTCCTGTGCTCTGAATAAATGAAGTGATGGATAAATACACTGTGAATGAGAGGAAAAGTGTAATAAAAAAGATTATTATTTTTCCGGTTTATATCCCAAACCAAAGACATTAAGCAATCGATACATCGATTCATGTATTTCTTCCTCAGTTTTGGGCTAAATATTACAATAAATATTATTTGAATGAAATAAATATCAATAATAATCCAGATTAATTTATATTATAACTAGGATTTGCATATGAATTGAACCCAATATTAAAATGTTAAAGGTGATTTATAATCAACATTGATATTACACTGATTACTATTAAATATATTCCTTTAATATTGATTATAAGGTTTATTGTTATCTGTTCAAGTACAATTAGATTGAGATTATTATAATGAATATAATGTTCATTAATATTTGTTATAACAATAAGTTTACCAAAAAGTGATTTCAAGTTTTTCATTCAGTGTGAGTTCATTGTTGTTTGTAAATCACCTCTCATATTGTAATATTGGGTTATTTCATATACTATCCCTGGTCATTATGACCGAAATGAAGGAGCGATAAGAGTGAGAGTAATATAACTTATATAATGTGGTAATTGAATGAAATGTAAGGCACAGTAGGTTTTTATTGTCTTTGCTTTTAAGAGATGTCTTACTTGTCTTAAATCATTAATTTGATTGCATTTTCGTCTAAAAGGACTGGAATTCAACTGCCGGTCCAACAGTGAGTTGTCGTTAACCATTGGCCGGTCGGGCGGCGGCGGTGACGTCGGTCTGCCGTCTGTGTCAATCCAGGCGTAACAGTGATGTCGGCGCTGGTGTGAGAGAGCCTCATGTCGGGGACAGATATTAAATAATAGGCAATCGTTTTCACATATGATTCTTAACGCCTGTTTACATGTGATCCCATCCAGAAATGAGGTGTAATTGGTTGATAGGATCTGATCTCCAGATCTTAGGCCACACTTCTCCGCCAAACTGTCCTCTTGTATGCGTGATATGTATATTCCCTGAAGACCTGAATAATTGATTGAAATATACATAAAATTAATCGATATTTTGTGCAAACGTTTCTCTCGTTTGACATAAAAGTGTTTTAATTAATCATATCTTTGAGTCTTATGTCAGAAGAAAATGATTTGTTATTAAAAAGTATTGATATTTTATGAAATCGTTTCATAACTGAAGACAAGAATTCAAATCATTTTCTCAAACATTTGCCAATCGATTATAAAATATCCTTTTTTTTACACAATATTTTTGATCAAATATTTCTCATTTTGTTATAAAAGGCAATAAAACTCTTACAAAACGTTAACAAAGTTTCCTAATTTTGTGCCCAAAATAAGGGTATATTTTTCGGAGGTTTTCACTATCTTTCAATAAAATACAATAAAAAATACAATTCCGGAACAGATGTGAAGGTTTTGTGTGAGAAAAACGTGTAATAATTCAAAGCATTTTGTTTCAACAAAAGGTATTGAATTTTATTTTCAGGGGTTTTATGCTTTTGTATCACTTTTTAGACGGATTTTGGTTTCATTTTTGTGCAAAATTTAATTCTGTTATTGTATTTGAAAAATAAATTTAAAATATATTTTATGAGTAAAAATTTTTTTAAACATTTTGATTGATATGATATCGTGTTCTTGAGTTGAAGTGAGGGTTCATTTTCATTCTTAAGGGGCAAAAAGTAATTTACTTTTTCTTTCATTATTTTATTCGTTTATTTATTTCATATGTTTTTCTTCAAAAACAATATCAAATATAAACACAATTTTCTCTCTGTTTTGCAAAAACTTGTGTTTGACTTAAGTTTTGTGTTTTATATTTGATTAAAAAATTCAGTGCTTTTTATACAGAAAAAATGTTTTCGTTATAATGTTTTGTCATTTAAATGAAAATTTACTCAAATTATAAGTTTTGTATTGTTTTTCATGTTTTTGATATTGAATTGAAATAAAGAGTGAAAATTGTTAAACAAAACACTTATTATGCATAAAATTATTTTGTGTGCGACTGGAAATTGATGTGAGGGTGAAATTGGAGGGGAAGGCACTGCTAGTGTTTCTTGAATATAAAGTGTGAGACATTTGTTCACAGATTTTAATGAAGTTTTTATTAACGGAAACTTTGTTTTTCATTTAAAACAACGAAATTTTTTTAAACATTAATTTCACTGAATTTGAAAGACATTTGTCTTCAAAAGTGAAATATTGTAAAAAATGTGATTTTTGTTTGTGTTTTGACACAATAGGCTCTGTAATAGTTTAGTGGCACATGTATTGTGAATCGGTGTCACTGTTGTCAGTATTATTACACATATGTTAGGCACCGGAATTCAGTGGCTCTTGTGGTCAACAATCACTGCACACATAATGTGTCAGTTTTTGAGGTGAAATAGATCTCAATTGAAAATCAATAGTCAGTTCCCTATCCTTCCTATTAATGTCAACCTTTAATTGGATTAATACTAAAATCTATGCCATTATTATCTCATTTTAATTAATGACTTCAATATATTTAATGTCATTATTCAACGACTCGTATAATAAAATAAAAATCATAACAAAAATGTCCAAAAAATAATGATTTGAATGCAGTTTTACAATAGTTTTTACAATTAATCAAAATAAAAACATTTCAAAAGACTTTGTGTGAAAACAGAAAAAATATTTTTGTCGTTAATTTTGCTTTCATTTCATTCTTATAAACAAAACAACACAAAAAACTAATGATTTTGACTAAAGTAACAATTTTTCTTAAGACTAAGCCCTTTATAGATACAGAATATTCTGTGCCTGAATATAATGCGAAAAAATGCTTAAATCATCAGAAAATTAGACACAAATTAGAGGAGTGTTTTGAAAAACATACACTTATTTGAGGTTTTAAATCGATTTTCTTGTTATTAGTTATAATAATAATTTTGTTCACACTTTCAATGCATTATTACTTTTGTATACATTTGTGTACAAAATAGTAGCAAAATATTTGAGTTCAGATTAGTTTCATATTCATATTGTTTTACTGGGCATTACTTGTGATCCCTGACCACCAAAGGAGAAGAAATTAATAATATTAAGAAGTGTTGGCATTATATCTCTTCCCAAACCTTATTCATTGTTATTTATCTTTATTGTGTTGTGGAGCACAAGACCATTCATTTGGTGCACTGTTATATAACTTCCATCTCTAACAGAGAATTATATTTATATTTAATATAACTTAATATCAGTTTTAATCTTAAAATCTATTCAATTATTAATGTATTTTTATTCACTGCTGAAGAAGATTAGGAGATATTAGATAATTGTATCAAATATTTAAGATTACAGACAATATTTGTGATAAAAATGTTATTCAAGTGCTTTGAAAATGATTTTCAAATATTTTAATTTATTTATAATTTAATTTATTTTCAAATAATTTTGTATTTTTTTTATTACAAAACACTTTTTGAAAATGAAATGAAATATTGATAAACACTTTATACTATAAATGAATCGCTGTAACAGAGATAAAATGCCCCTGGCATTAAACTCTATCAATTTTCTATGAATAGCTTTAAATTAAATTCAAAAATTGTCAAAACTCTTTCAACATCACCAAGGTCCTATTTATTTTAATTTAATAGTTAATGAATTTGTCATGTGTTTAGCCTCTCATTCCTTATATGGATTTTGAAAATCTGGATCATTTAAGAGTATATTTTGTCAACAACTTTCATATTTATGAATATTTAGTGCACTCTTCGCATGCAATACACGAAACATCTATTCTGATACTAATTTGTTTGCCTGAATAGACTTCACATACATATTGAGGACAGTTGTGTATTGAAGACACAAATTTGTGATTTCCTTAACTCTGTTGTGATTCAAGTGATGCAAAAGTGGTATCGATTGACAGACATTGGGAGTGAATTTATTTCATCGTTTAAACAACAAAATTATTTATTGATTCACTATTTTGTAAATAAAATCTCATTTCATAGTGAAATGAATGTTTCGTTTGATTTGTGTTTTCACATCAAAAAACTTTAAGTCAATGTAAATGTCAAATGGATTTCAATATTGAAATGAATGTAAAGTTTTGGTTATATTTGTTACAACAAAATGCAATGTTTGGTAAATTTCGGTCAATACGGGTGCGGCTCAAAGCCCTACTGAATCCTATGCTTTGTTTGATGGACACATAAATTTCAATTCAAAGCTCAACCCTCGGCTCTAAACCTATTGTTATTTCACTTATAAAAAGATAATTTTTGTGTTTACAATGAAATCCATTAAAAGATTGGCTGATATTATGATGAGTTCATTGTATTTCAGTCTCTGTTATAAAAATGGATTACATTTTATGATATCATTAAATCTAATAGTGATTTAGTTTTATCGACAAATTGCTAATAAAGTTAATATATAAATGAAATGAGCAGTGATTTTGGCAAACATTTTATCACTTTTTCAATTGAGTCCTAATATAAGACGCCTTGAAATCAGTGGGAAAAGTGTTTTGATGTTAAGTGATATGAAATTTTGAAATATTTTTGCTTTTTATTTGATTTGTGTTTAGTTTTTGTCGTTGTTTACGAACAAATCATTTTTATTTTGTTTCTGACAATAGATTTAAACATATTTTTAGTTTTCATATCATTTTTGTGTTTTATGTCAAAACTAATCGCTAAATGCTTTAACACTGAAATCACTTATGATTTAATACTTTTCTGTTTCAATAAATTGCAATAATTTGTTAATCATTTGTTAATCATTTGTTAATCATTTGATTGCTTTTTGTTTTGATGTGTGCATTGAACGCGTGACAGACAGACAGACAATAGGCTTACATAACATTTCATATTAAGTAAATGTGGTGTCCATCGCACGCTTGGGCACAGCTATTCAAATGACATGATATCAATGCTATTCAGCACTCTTACAGTATATCAGACTTTATTGTGAGAATAATAATCAACAAAAATGAAAACCAAACCTCAAAACTACAGCACTCTCTGAGGGCAGTGCGCTTTTAGCACAAGAGTTAGTAGATGTGCCATAAAATACTATATTTTATCAAAAAAAGGCTACAATTTTCACATAAAATATTCTCAATTGAATGGATAGACAGCACAGAAAAACTGGGTTCACATAAAGGTTTGGTTTCATATCAACTGAAAGTAAAGGTTTTTAAAGGATATCTAAAAAAGTGTCGAAAAATGTATTGATTTATTGATAAAAATAAAAAATTAGTTTCTTTTGTCGTTAAACTGTTTTGTAATTAAGATATAATCGGAAAACAAATGAAAATTGTTTTAAATTCTGTTAAATTTCAATCAAATTTTTTTATTGATTACAATCTCAACCAATCATTTAATGCTATCGTAAATATAACATAATTTTTGCTATCCTGAAGGAGCTGTCAGTCCAGAGCACACATAGCTCTCAAAAATAATTGATTGCTGAGAAAAATACTATTTTTTAAATGTGTTTCTGTATTGAAGTGAAATTTATTTCATCCTCTCATTGATCAATGAAAATGTTAGCAATGAATGTATAACTGCATTGAATTCATGAATCTATAGTCAAATATAAAGACAATTATTTTATTTCTCTTTTCACTCGTAAACCAAAACATTTTCTTTTCACCCAATTCTGAGTTAAACATAATTTATTGCTATTTATTATCAATGACTTTACATTCAGATTGAAATGCACCTGATATTCATAGTGAAGCATTTGGGCACTGGTATCTGAAGAAAGAGATTAATATTCATCGATCACTCATTGAAATCATAGTCAAAGAAATAGTGAATACTTAAGGAATGAAACTTTTCTCATGAATATTGCATTCAATCAATGAATTTTGATAAAA
>JAQGAT010001492.1:0-13804 GCA_034687845.1 Pantelozetes paolii
AGGATTAAAACACTTAACCAAAGATCAATTGAAAAACATCTGAAATATGTGAATAAGGGTTGAGATTTGATTGATATTTTGTGTAATATAGATCCAGAATCAATAAAATCAATGAACTCTGTTGGTTTTATTTCAATGTCAAGAATATTCAGTTGTTCTGAAAATTCTTTAAAAGTATTCACGTCTAACGCCCAAAGTAATACATCCGGCTTATATATTGATAATGTTGGTAATATCTCAGCAACGTCATCAGTTGATTTAATAATCCGTAATCTAAATGATAAAATTAAATCATTGTTATTATCTTACATTCAATTATTACCTAGATTACTCACGGAATATTCACTTTCCTTGATAGTGTTTTCAATATCATTGCTAAAGGACTGCAAATATACTTATTATTCAAAATATTAGGCATTTCTTCATATACAAAATAGCTTATGCTCTTATTATAAATAGAATTTGATCCTGTTGCATTTAGGAATATGCAAACATTATTATCCATTTTTAAACCTACTTGTTCAACAATTTAAAACCTTTATAAGGAAACTCAAATTTTATCAATCTAATTTTGATCAATAAAACAATAAACATTTTATTTTTATTACCTTGATCTTATGAATGATCATTAAAATGCTTTTGGAATCTATCAATAAATGAATGAATGTTATGAACGCACTTATATTTAGTGCTCTAGTAGTAATGCACTGCATATACACTACAATTAATTTTTATTGAAATTAATTAAAACAAGGAATGAGTCAAGCCTATAATTTCAGTTTTCAGTAAAGGAAATTAATATTATTATAAAATAATTTGAATACAAATTCTTGAAATATTTCTCAATTTTCCAAAAACAAAATCTAATTATTTTCATAAATATAAAAATTGTAAAATAGAGAAAATATAAACAAATGTTAAACGCCCATTAAATATCTGCCCCCTATAGAAATCTCCATCCTAAATCCTTATTTAGAATCCCATGTTAAACGCCCAATGAAGATCTGTCTAGTGGAAACCCCATGTTGAACGCCCATAGAGAATCCCATAGTAAAAGCCTATTGAGATCTGCCTCATACGGAAACCATCATGTTGAATCCCGATAGAAAATCTCATTTTAAATGCCCACTTAAGATCTACCCCTATAGAAACCTCCATCTTAAATCCCATAGAGAATCCCATGTTAAACGCCCATAGGGTTTTTCCCTTCAGTGGGGGGGAGGGGGGTGGGAGCACATACATACAAAACGACTAAACTATATATTTCAGTTCCTTCGGAAAACTGAAATTAATAATTTGTTATGAAATTTGTTAAAATAAATAATACACTAATAAGTGATTTATAATTAACATTCAATGAGTTTTTTTGCGTTTTTCATCTTCATATCGATATAATTATATAAAATCCATAATAACTCATAAAATTCAATATAAGACAAATAAATATACGTTATATTGAATGTATAGGTGAAGGATAAATGTAAAATGTTTTCATTGGATTGTTTAAAATTAAATGACAATGTAATACAAGGATCAGATAATAGAAGCATATCTTTTATGACAATACCAATAATGCCTAACATTTATACCTATGATTCACATAATTACTTCATTTGCAGTCCTTTAACAATGATATTGAAAACAATTTTTACGTCTGTTTTGATAACATTTTTAAGTGAATTACGGTTTACTAATAATATTTTATTTCTTCGTTTAGAAATCAATTTATTTTGAATCTGATTTGAAAATGATTGTATTTGAATATATTTATACTATTGACGTTTGCTGGAGACCAAGGATATCCACCGATACACTTCCTTCTTGATGGCCACTTCACACACGTGATATCTTCGGGAATACTCCGATTATCGTATGACTCTCTTATTGCGAGACTACAGTAATGACTGATTCTTGTCCCGCGATCTGTTGTTCTATAATTGATCTGTGAAATAACCTTGGTATTACTTCCGACCAATCAATTAAGGCTATAATATAACGCAGGGGTGATTTGTCAGTAAATAACTGTTGATTAGGTTTTATTCAAATACAAAACATACACTTAAAAGACACGACTGTTTTCACTCAATGATAACATAAGACTGCTATACATAGACATTATATTCAATCATTACAACTCTGTTATGAGTTGTTATATCAAAACATATCCATAACTATTCATTACAGTATAATATGACCCTGGGTATTCCCCATTTCTCGTATCCTGGACATCCCGGGTCACTATTTTACACCTATTATACGCATTGCATATGTGAGAGTGATTTGCACGGTTCAGGGGTTATCGCCAATCCTTTCTCTCATTTGTGAACAAATTGTCTTCAATTGTCGGCCAAACCAATGACTAAATCGTTGTTTGCGTTAATTGGAGACAATTAACCGAAAATAATAACAAATAAAACTGAATTAAATGTTTTTATTGATTAACACAAAATCTAGAGCTGCAGGCCTGGGCGGAACCGGACATCAAAACTGAATACAAAACAGCCCTGCGCTCAGAGTCATGCCTTTTGACGGGGCTAACATAAATATCGTCAAAAATCACCTTACATATATACAGTATAATCCATGTAAAATCGTTTAAATTAATGACAAAAGGTTATTTACTACCTATACTATAAATATTATGAATGAGTTTTTGTTTCTCCGATTTGTTAACATTTGATCCAGATACAATTATACCTTTTAATACTATTCTTTATTACAGCATGAAATATATTTTAGGCATAATGAATATAAAGTATCAAGGAATAATAGATAAAGCAGTTAATCATGAATATAATTGTCAAGGTCTAAAAACAAATTTTTAAATTCTATATTAATGTCTAAATATTTTTATTTAAAGTCAGAGAAAAGGCATAAAATGTGTACGAAATTCAAAACCTATTGCCTTAAGCTTTGAAACACTATTGAAATGACTCTAATTTAAGGTATATTTCAATTCAAATGTTTTTTTTCTGTTTCAAAATTAATTGACCGAAAAATTGTATAAAAATTCAAATTTAGGTTTAATTGAAACATAAAAACTAAAACATTAGATTAGAGACTGAACTGGGTATACAATAATAGACTCAATCTTTTGAAGACATTTTTATTGTCTTTTCAATTGCTTGACTATTATAAACTTATGAGTGAATAATGTCTTAAATAATGTTATGTTTTGTTGATTATAATAATCTCTGAAATAATAATAAATCGACAAAAAATGGGAACAAAAATAAGGTTTCAATGAAGACATTATTCAATGCGAAAGAGGGGGACAGACATTGTATTTAATGATATCTTAATGTAGTCTTAGTTTAAGTAAAGACTATTAATATTTGATTAAATATTTGAATTTATTAACAACTTTTGACGACATAAACCACTTTTACATTAGTTTTTTTGCCAAACTCTGTGACCGTGGACTGGATTTATTGTTCTGTCCTTTGATATATTGATAGTATAATTAGGGGAATGAATCAGGTTTTTGCCCCTTAGATACACGTCATTAAAAGTTTGTTCAAATCTATGAATAAAATATGAAATTTATTTCAGATTTAGTGAAACACTCGCAGAAAGTATGAAAAAATTTAAAAACTAAATGTTTTTTAATTAACTAATGCTTGAAATGAAAGCACTTTTTATTCATTGAAATTATTTATTTATTAACTTTATTGGTCATCAATTCAACAGCAAATTGATTGGCATTTGGTTATTGAAAACCATTTCATTAATTATTATGAAATATATTTGAAATATTTTCAAAACTTTGTTTTATTTCAAATGCTTTTCTCAAAATATAAGACAAATTAAACAAAAAAAATATTTTCACCCCTGAAGTCATATTAGAGTAGTTTTAAGATAAAGACAGGGATTTGGTCTTAAATTATATGCATTTTTGCTGAAAATCGCAAATGAATTGAAAACTTCTTTTCCTTTTGATTTGAAACTAGATTTTTGTGCAAACATTTCATTAGGTTTTGTCAGAAATGTTTCAATTTTTATTGCAATTCAAGGCTTTATTTGAAATAATATATAACTATTTGATCACAAACTCATTGTTTTCTTCAAAAAATATTATGTAATAATGTTTTGGAGAAAAATACCCAAAAATATTGACTCAAAATAACCTAAATTTAAAAACAAATGAAAGTTGAGATGAATTTAATGAAAAATATAAACAATCTATGAAACAATAGACATGAAAACAATTGAAGGGGTATTTCAGGGGTATTTCTGATCATTAAATATGCATTTTCTGAATACAAATTTTGATGTTTTCTCTGAATTGAAAAACTATTAAATTTATTAATAAATTATTTAAACATTTATAAAAATTTTAATTTCATTATTGGGTCACAATTTTCTGCAGTTTTTAAAACCAGTATTAAAAACAAAAATTACTTAAAAATATCTTATCTTTTCTGAAGTCAATAAATTATCCATCGATTTATCAATTGAGACAAAATCTCCCCTCAATTTCAATATAAACCTCAATTTGAATAATAAGTGATTTTATTTACAATACGTTCAAACAAATAGTATTTTGTTTAAAATTATATTTGATATTCAAATCAGTTAACATTTAATGTGTATAAAAAAGGGGAAAATATTAATCATATATTTTAAAGATATTTAATTTGACACTGAGCTTGATTATAATTACAGTTAGTTTATGCTCAAATATTTACAATTACTGTATCCTAGGACATTAAAGATTAAAATTATAGTTTTGGTCTTAGTTTCCAATATATAAAAAATGACATTGCTATCACTCCATTTATTTACCGTAAAATCTTGGTTATAAGTCGATCTGGTGTATAAGTCGCACAATTTTTTAATGACTTTTAACTCATGTAATGTTTAGTTAATTGCTTGTATGCATCAAATTGTGTTCAATTGTGACCACTATTTGATATCATTCATCAAATGAATTGGATTTTTTGAATTTATTTCATACTGTCTCTGATTTAGAAGGATTTTAATTATAAAAAATTTCTATATTTTGAACCAAGATCACTTTTTTTGTTGTATAAGTCGCGACTTATAACCGAGATTTTACGGTAATTTAAACAATGTGTACAGTTTACAAATTGTAAATTATCCTTGATTCTTCGTTATAGTAATATTATTAAACTTGAAAACTTGATAAGATTATGATAAATATTATCTTGATATTCAGCTATCTATAATTGTTTATGAGGTTAGCATTTTAAAATGTAGATGGGTAATAAAAAGTAAACTTAATTACTTAAATAAAATAATTATTACTGTTTAATAATAAATATAGAGAGCATTATTAGTAAAATTGACCCCTGGTTAACCCTGATTTGCACCTTATTAAAATTGAATTTCAAATTCACCCTTTCCTGCCCACCCTTGGTATCAGTGATTAACTATTAAATTCTTTTATTTCCAGTTATTATAAACAAGTCTTTGAATAAAAATAACTGTTTTAATGAAAAAATTAATTTTCTGTCAAAAACCTTATAAATCATTCAAATTCTGAATAAAATATAATGAATTCTTACACAAAAGTGAATACTATTTAACATTTTTATGGGTTTATGAAAGAAATAATACATAATTTGTATTAAAATAAAATTATAATTACATATAAAGCCTTGATTTCAGTGTTAAATACAAAAATAGGGTTTACTTTTAATATGAATTTTACCCAATTTGTCAAAAACAGCATTACTTTCAATGAATTCATATTTCATTATATTTCTAACACTTAATGAATGCTATATTGAATTAAAACCTGAATTCCAGTGAAAATTTGAATTTATATTAAAGTTTTACTTTTGCTGTGAATCAGAAGTGAATTAATTTTAATTTGAAATTAAAATTCAGTGAAAACTATATTTCAATAATTAATTTCAGCTCTCATTCAATAGAGTAAACATTAAAAAACAAAATACTCTTCTTTTTAATGTAATTAAATCCAAAAATCTCTTCCTTTACCTCAAAAGTAGTTTTAATTTTATCGGAAGTCATCACTTAATTGTCATTAAATCCGTTTTCAGTGAACTTAAATGAGAAATGAATTAAATCTAATCATTAAATGAGTTATTCATTCATCAGATAATGAGTTTTAAGTAAGAAAAACAGTTATCAAAAACATATTTATCATATTTTTTGGTTTAAATCTCAGCTCTGAACTCAACAGTCTATAAGTCGTGATACGGATTGGATGGCTGTCCGGTCAGGCATTTGGTTTAAGGATACAAAAAATAGGGGATCTCTTAGATGTTTGAAAAAATAAGATAAAAATTGATTTTCAAACACATCATGGCATCACGTAATCACATATTATATGAGATTTTATACAAAACTAAAATAATTTGTTGTAAAAAATGGTTTAACACTTAGTTTGTGCTCAATAACTGCTTTCACGTAATTATCACTCATTTTATTTAGGATTTAATAAACATTTTTACAAATCCTGTGATTTCTAAATCTAAGTTTAAATCAAATCCAATACAAGTGTTACTAATATTTAAAACTTAATATTAATTTTACGGTAATTTACAACTGTTTTCAAACTCTGGACACGAATTCTCACATAAAATAAGTTTTTGCAAAATATTTATCATTAAATTTGTATTAATTTTTTTGTGCGTTTATTATCCGTTACTATAATTAGTATTAAGTTATTTATTAATGAATTAAAAATTTTAATATCTCTTAAAATTTTGATAATTTTAAAGCAATTTATAGAAAAAACAAATCAAAATAAATCAAAATTTATTTGCAATTGATTTTTAAAAATAAGATAAAAATTCAATTTCCGTGAAAATGCATAAAAACTTCAATCAAATTGAGATTTATTTTGGTTTTCAATCAATAGTTTAATACCAATTGAGTGCTTCAGTGAGTGATAAATAGCTTTCACTTGATTTATACAAAAAATAGTTGTCTTTTTATGATTGAAATATTTTGTTAACAAAAATAGGACATAAAATGAATGAATAATTCATTTGTTATTTAAAATATATTTTTACCAAAAGTTTCTTCTCTTTTGAAATACATTTTACTTTATTTAAGATTTTTAAAGTAAAAGTAATAAAAATGAAAAACCAATCGATAATAATAACAATTAGTTTTCAACTATTCTTTGACTTTAAGCCCCTTTTAGACCCTCATTATATACACTTGTGTTCAATGAATCGTAAGACAAATACTTAAGTATTGGGTTTTCAAAAATATAATTATAATAAAAGTTTACAAAATTCACAATAAATACTATATTTTCTTAACTTTTTGTTTAAATGTTTTGTCAGACAAACTGATAGCCCGTTCCCTAAAACTCTTATTTTTTACCCAATAATTGAAAATATATTTAATTTTTAAAACCTATTGTAAAGAAATTGCTTAAAAACAATGAATATTTATATTTGGTTTGAAAGTGAAACATAATATACACTCTATTGAGCACTCGTTTATTTACTGGAAGGACATATACCTAAACAATCCAAGGGTGGAGTGATTTCAAGACGCCTAAAGGTAGAGCCCTTTCACTCAAATAGTGTTTGAATTAAAAATATGACAAATATTTCTGTATTTTTCTCAAAACACAATATATTTGTCAGTTTTATGTGTCGAAACAGTTTTGGTTTTGAAAAGATTTAGATCTCATTTGAATAACAATTTTTTTCACTCAAACGAGAAATACATTGAATTTTAGTAAAACTTTTGCTCAAATATTTTATAAAAACTCATTCAACCCCTTCTAATGAGTATTTCTCTAAGTCTCAATTGATATTTATTGATAATACCCCCTTTGTGTATCACTTAAACCCCCTTTTGATGAAAAAATGATTGCTTTCTTTGATTTTCTCATTCAAAACATTGAAAATTGTTTTAACACTAAGTATTAGTTATCAATCGATAATTGATTATAAACTGGAACTCAAAAAATTAGTGTCAGATTTGGGTTTCATTTCATTTCATATCAAATCATAATTTTTGAGTAAATATTAATTTTAAACACTTTTCAGAAACTTATGAAAACATGTCTTTCAAAATCAATTAAACATTTTGTTTACAATAGATTTGATACAATCTCTGCAACTTAGGATAACCAGAGACAAAGTTCAATCCGGGATAATAAGGGGTATTTTGCAATTGAATGTCAAAAAATATAGATAATAATTGAGATAAAGTTTATGATTATTGAAAGTTCACTTTAATTTGATTTACATCTACTGTAACCGCAGTTTAATTAATATCTTACTAAGGATCAAACTGGTCAGGGAGATTTTAAAGTGACAAGTGACTTTTTCACTTTAATTAATGTTAACTTTAATTGATTTTTAAAAACCAAACAAAAATTAGTTCAATGAAAACAAAATGTTTATTAAATTTTATATATATTTTTTGTCGATTGTATTGAAAAGCCATTAAAACTTTAATCTAAAAACTCTTTTAGAAAAATTTGAAATCAATTTTAATTTGAATTAATTGTCTGTTTATATAAAAGCAGTAAAAACTAAAATTTCATTAATTTTTTACCCCCTTTTTAGTCATAATTTTATTAGTATTGACAGAAATCTTTTGTTTTTATCAAAACTTATTTTACAATAATTTGAGATTTATTTTTGTTTTTCATTCAATCATTGTTTATCTGATGAGAAATTTGTTTATTTTTATCATTTCACTCAATAATAAAATTTGTTTTCCAATAAATTCAATGAATATTTTCCATTAATTATCAATGAAATCATTAAACTTTAAACAAATATCAATTTCTTCTCAATATCTATTGTAAGGCCATTCCCCAAATATATACAGGCACATTGTTTGTCCAATTTGATTACCAGAGCAAGTGATGGTCAGCACAAACTCGAGTTAATTTAATATGAGATTTATGTCAACCTTAAGAAAGAGAAAAACTAATTTCTATTGAAGTGATTCCATGTCTGAAACCAAACTAACCCTGATTTGTGTCAAATGTCTCAATCAATTCATAGCTCGGGCTTTGACTTTACTTAAAATTAATAAATCATTGTTTGCGTCCAAAAACTTTCCGACAAAACATGTGAACTCATATAAAGGGCTAAAGAATTGAAAGAAATAATTTATAATTTATTAAATTTTTGATAAAATTATTTCAATTTATTTATAAACACATAAAAAGTTATGTTTTTATAAGAAATCAATTATTTTCTTGTTTTTGTATTATTTAAACCGTTTTAACAGTTTTTGTTGATTTTTGTTTCAAGTCATGTCTAACTTAAGTAAGTCTTTGTACAAATCAGTCGTCTTTTGTCTGCATTGTATGAAAACTCATTGAAAAAAATCTATTTTTTTTTTGGTAAAAATAAATTTCAATGAAGTTATCAATGCATTCAAAACTTTCATTGAATCTTATATATCAATCATTAAAACAAATATTCAACACATTTATAGAAAATTATTTATTATTACTACTAATCGGCGCAACTTATGTCCGGTGCAAATGTCTTCACCCGGATATACATGAGCCGTGTACTTGCATTGACGGTGAGATCTCTTGTCACGGACCGGAAAGTATGGATTTGAAGGAAATTATGAGACAATTTGATGCCAGACTTGGGGATCAAGAAAAACATTTTAGAAGTTTTCTTTTGGACAACAGTTCCGTCACTCGTATTGAAGAAAACACTTTCTTTAACATCACTTTTGATTTCATTGGCTTCTTCTGGAACAGACAACTCACACATATTGATAGCCATGCGTTTGGCCCAAACACAGCGGTCACCAAAAGGGTTAACATTGAGTACACACCCATTGAAAACAGTGAATTGTTTCACGCATTGAATACATTGAAGAATATTGAAGTAATACTCTGTCAGCACTTGAATATATCGGAAATACCTTCCCATGCCTTCAGAGGAAGTGTTGAAAAGCAAGAATCCGTTCATTTTCTAGGCTTTCCTGCCGTTGGTATCCATCGGATCGGGAATTACGCCTTTTATGAACTCAACAATTTAGAGGAACTGGACTTAGACTACAATTATATCAGTTATATACCAGAGTTTGCGTTCACATTCAACAGATCCACTAATAAGTCATTACAAATCAATTTGATGGGAATGGAGGTCTTGAACAGCACTGGCTTTGCTTTGGAATCGTTGGCTAATATTAATAGACCGACGGTTTTGAACCTAAGAATGAATGAAAACATAACATATTTAGACAAAAGAGTATTTCAACCCTTCTTTGAGGCCAATCAGACAAATAGAGTGCTATTGACGGACAGTTATGGTAGACATGGTATTGACTGTCAGAACTGTAATAACTATTGGTTAATTGAAGAGCCCAGGTATCTAAACATGACTGACCTCACAAAATGTATGAATGATCTCGACTTCAATGATAAACAAAATTTTCAAAATTGCAAACAAAATGAAAATATTTATAACATTTCAGTCAATAGTAATTGAAATTTGGTTTTAATTTAGTTAAAAATTGATTTCATTATCAAATGAAGACCAAAATATAAGACAATTACTGTATAACACAAGTATTGCTGAAAACATGAGTCAAATGAAAATATTATTTATTATTTTAAATGAAAATAAAATCAAAATTTCATTTCTAGTGATGTATTAAAGAAAATTACAATTTATTGATAAATATGTGTCACATCTGTAGAGAAAACTTATTTCTCTTTAAAATATTATTGTTATTATTATTACTATAACTAAAAGTTATATTAAAATTTTTGCAATATTACTGAACAAATGATTGTTTAGTTTTCTTCCGCAATATATTTAACATTAAAGTGTAAAACAATTTTTTGTTCATTAATGAAAAAAACATTGTAAAACAGTTTGTGTGATAATATCTGATCAGTTGATTGTAAACCAAATTTAATTTGTTTTACAATTTGTTTGAGGGTTTTGGCCGTCATTTTGCTTATCAATCAATTGTTAGCTTTTTTATCGGAAAAAATGATTTTTTCTAATATTTCATAAAATATTTTTTTTTGCAGCAAATGATTGACAGAATATGTAATTATTTTCGTTAAAAAATGTTCAGATATTGTGATAAAAATGATTATAAAATCAAAACTAAGAAAAACATTATAATTATTACTAAATTTTCAACAATTTTTTATTTTATGTGAAATTGAATTAATTTTTAAATTTCTGTTATTTAACTAAAAATCGTGAGAAACGGCAGAAAATAATCACTAATTTCTCAGCTCTTCATAAAATGAAAAACAATTTGTTTGACAGAAAATTAAAGTTAATATCAATTATAAATTAGTTTATAATTAAACACTTTATTTCAACGCATATTAAATCAAAAATAGTTTTTTTATTGCACACTAAGACTGATAGCGTAGTCATCCTAACCTTAGTCTCAAAGTATGTGAAATTTAATTTTAAATTTAAAATTTATGCAAATATTAGTGAAAAATAAAAGCAATTTTAATCATAATTTTGACAATTATGTAATTAATTGAATAATAAACTCATTTTTAGCATAAATTAAGACAAATATTAAAATGTATTACAAAATATAATATTATAAATGGATTTCAGGAAACAATAAAACAAACAATTTTTATGTGTATTTCATAATTGAGTGAAAAAATAAGTTTTGTTTATAAAAAACAATTTACTCTTCGATAGCGTATTCTTAACCTAAAATTCAAATTTGCATTTAATTGTTATTAAATTTTTTAGTCATTCAGTAACAGTTGATACATGAAGAAACCGGTGATAAACACAAAACACTAACAAATATTTAAACCCTATTTCAAAACCATTCATTTGTCTTCATATCTGTCATCAGATACCCCCTTAAACTTGATCTCAAAGTCTAATTAGGTTTTTAGACAAACTAAAACACAATGTCTTTTGTGATCAGAAATCAAATTCAATATATTTTTAACCCCTCTATAAATGACAAACTTATGAGTGATTGAAGTAATTGTGAAATTCATTAAAATATTTGCTGTTTTTATGTTATTATTTTACTATGAATTCAAATCCAATGATCAGTTCATGCGATAAAACAGTCTTTAATTGTGTTGTGATTCACAACAAATCAAAGATAAAAATAATTATTACTTAAAGTTATATTTGTTTCACTCCTTAGTGCCTGAGATTAAACACAAAAATGTACTTTAATTTAATCAAACCCTTAACTGACTCACAATCTCTTACATGAAATTTAATAAACAAATAACTAAACTCTTATATTAAGGACAAGGCTTTGGATAATTTCAAGGGATTATCCATTAGTTTACTATACATTACATGAAAATACAATTTGCATTTAAATCACTGCAAAAAATACTTCATTTTTTTGCTGTCGGCCTTAAACTTGCTTTTGTTATAATCATTATTATTATGAATTAAAAAAATATTTAATACTATTCTTGAGTCAAAAGTAATTAAATTCCTCAACACTTCTCATACTTTAACCGCAAATCTCAAGTAACTATTTTTTGTAAATTTCATTTATATTCACAAATTATTTGTAATTAAAATTTCAATTTTTATTGCATTTAATAGGTTTTCAGAGAATTAAATCAAATTACAATTAATACCTCAAATGTATAGGAAATTTGAAACACATTTAACACTGTTTTTACTTCAAAATTATGTTTCAAACAAATAATTGACTGAAAATAACAATAAAATTGTGTTATTTTAACTCAATTTGATTGTAATTTTGTAAATATTTACAAATTTATTATCAAAACAATTGTTAAATCATTTTATGCACCGATAGTTTCAATGCCTGACTTGAAGTCAATAAAAATCAAATTCAAATTTTTATTGAAAAACAATTTTAAAACTATTTATAAAAACTGAACAAAAATTTATAATATTTTTGTCATTCACTTCAGAATCACATCCAAGAAGTGCTGATAAAATGGGATCAAATCGATGATGAGATTTGGGCTAAAATTATTTGTATGGAGCGGAACAGACGAGTGGCCAAAGCCTACGCCAGAGCACCGATACTAACCATCAACGGCTGCGACAATGGCTTCGATGGCTATCGTATTGGACTCAATGGCTTCGATAACCCTATGAGAGATCCAAAGACTGAAGACATTAGGCGTAACATTGGTTTAGGGGTTAAAGTGAAAATGGATGAGTCGGGTAATGTTCTGGTCAAACGGATCGCCAAAACCAATGTCTACGCCAAGGGTTGGGTCAAAGACGACGACAATAATAGTGTTGGCAATGAGATAATCAAAGCCAACGGCGCACTAGATATGCAAAAATCGGTTAAATTGTTTGATATGAAAAAATTTCAGTCAAATGTGTTCCGGGAACTGAAAAACGCTTATCCGGACCGACGGAAACTGGAGGACCAGTGTATCAGTTGTCTCGCTTTTGTGAAGGACGCCAATGATGTCCTGGAAGTCCCCGTTTGGGTCATGATTATCAATATAGTGGCCCTGGATATGCTCAAATCAAAACTGCCTCCAAGTATGTGCCCCTTAGGCCTTAATATGTTTATAATAACCCCTTATTTTAAAATTTAATAATTTATTTTAAAATTCTTATAAATTATTCATTAGTTTTGAAAACATTTTCAATATTTATATTTATATTTAGTCTTTGAGGAAGAGATAGGCTTTTGATTCAGTCATTCAGTCATTCATTTGATTAATTGATTATTTTTAGTGTTTTTTGAAAATAAGTGAATTTTTACACAAAAAATATAGTGTTTTATAAAAGTCTTTAAATATTTCTGAAAATAAAGTTTTAATAGCATAAAAGGTAAGAATTTCTTACTTTAGTCACAACTTTGTTGACCACAAACTGATGGTATGAATGGCAGACAGTTT
>JAQGAT010001493.1:0-13794 GCA_034687845.1 Pantelozetes paolii
CATACACACACACACACACACATACAAAACGATCAAACTATATATTTCAGTTCCTTCGGAAAACTGAAATTAAAAAGCAATGCTTTAGTGATAAAAATTTATTTAATTATTAGGTTTAAAGAAAGCGCAATAGAAAATATCACCTTGGTTGTGTGGTTGTGTGGAATATTTTTATAAGCTTATCAGGGTTAGTTATTATCACAACTGAATGGGACGCAAAAGTTTAGTGTTTTCAACACTATTGAGTCCATTGCCGGGCATTGGAGTGCAAAACGTATTGAAAGTCCAGTCTATTAACCATTGAATCAATGGTTTATTTAAATTAAAATAAATTTTTACAAATATATTAAAAATTTATTTAAAATTAAAATTAATTTAAATTTAATTTTGTGTTAATTTTTGTTTCAATTGTTTATTGAAAACAAATATAAATAAAATAAATATCAAAACAATTAACAAAAAAATGAATTAAAGTTTTGTTTGACTTTTGTTTTAAACACAATTAAAGCAAATACTGATTACATTTGTATTACCCGTAATATTGAGCCGATTTTTATACCGAGGGTTAAACTGTATTAGATTTGAAATAATAATGAAAACTTTTGATACCTTCCCACACATTGAACCGGTTATCCAAAAGAGCACAGAATATACAGAATATTCTCTCAATTGTTAACACTTTTAATAAAATACTGAAAATATAAAAACATTTCAATTATTTATTCATTTATTCATAAAAATACAAAAAAATAATTAAATTTTTAATTCAATTAAACTTAAATTGAATTCAAAATAAATAACTGATTATTGATTGGAATGTAATTATAATTGAAATGAAATCACAAAAACATTGATATAATTGTCGTTTAGTTATAAATAATAACAAAAAATAAATAATAAAAAAAATAAAATAATTTAATATTTAATCGAAATATTGAATGAAATAATCATTTCATTGGACTTCAAATCTCTTCAGATTATCCAAAGAGCTGTGAAGAACGCAAATCATATCTTTGGCCACAATTAGCTGGGATTCACCAAATTTGCGAAGATTTACGGCAATTGATTCAATCCTTTGTCGATGAAATCGTTTGATCTCTTGTGCGGCCACTTCACTGCACTCCTCGAAAGCCTTTTCCGCCGTTTGTTTGACATCTTCTGCCTCTTTCTTCTTCTGTGGTTTCGCTTTGTCTAACATTCGGTTCGCGTTCTCGTAATCGATCTGAAGATTAGTCCTCTTAAACAACATTTCTTTGTGTGACTCATGATATTTGTGCCAAAACTGAAGGGTATTTCCAAGAGTTGTCTCGTCGTTATGAGAGATAATAGTCAGACAATGTCTGTAATCATCCAATCCTTTGGAGAAGAGATTACAAAATCTTTGGCCAATTCTTGACGACTCGTTGTCGCCTAAGTTTAGATTCATGGCCGCCGACAAGTGGCCCAATACTTCGGCCAGTTTTCGGCGACCGTTGATGACTCCGGTCAACGAATCGGACACTTCTTTGAGATGAAGGGTATATTCATTGACAAAATCCCTTTCCTTTTGGAAGAATTCATTGCAGTCTTTGTGACTGTATTTCCAGTTATCGAAAGAATCGGTAATTTTAGACATAAATCCAAAACCTTTCTTAAGCTTAGGTCTCGGGAGCGCATCCTTTTGGGTGAGAAAAGTGTCCAAAACATTGTTGGCGCCGAAGACCGGGTGCTTAATCATAAGGCGCAGGTAGTGCTGCAGAAACCAACAGTTTTTGTTGAACTGATCCCCAATCAGTGTCTTAGAGTCGGCGCCCATCTCTTTGCGAGACATCTGTTGAGCCAACTCTGGTTCAATGGCCGGTCTGTCCGGAAGGGGAGGTATTATCAAACCATCTGTTTTATGGGCAGTTGTCAAACAGTGGTGAAGATATTCAAAGTCTTCGTATTGTCTGAAAACTTTGAACTTTTGGTTGTCTTCACTTCGAGTAGACATCACTTCAAAGACAATTATATTCCCATTTTTGGTGACATTTGGTCCCAAAATGATATCAAATCTACTCTAAAATGGACTCAACCTTTCGGGTGAAGAGTTAGACGACGCCACCGATGGTAAGGATTCGTCGTTTTTGTCTTCAGCCGACTCTTCATCACAATTGTTGTCATTATCTGAGACACCATTGGATTCAATGACTAATACATTGACTTTCGTCGAGTCCTCCAAACTGTCAGACATTGCGATCAAAGACTAGATTTTTATGGCTTTTAGTGAAGAATTGGTCAAAATTTGGATCACATTTAGGGGTTATTCAAACAAAAGGGGTACAAATGGGGGACAAAAGGGGCGGACATTGAAAACGATAAACACTTTTTGACTACAATTTCAAGCTTTCATTGAAAAACATGTTTTCAATTGGTTTTCATTTATCACTCCTTTAAACCAATGAACCGATCATTACATCAATGTTTTACCCCTTAATAAGGGTGTGATTTCACTTCACCTCAACAATTAATACGTCTCTCAATCTGTGGTCAACTTATGTCCACTTAATTCATAGTTTGACGTAATTTATGTCAAAATGTAAACAAATTTAAAGTTATTTTTAAAACGTGTTTAAAATGTGTTTTGTTTTCATTTGTTTTCATTAATTGTGTGAAGAAATGGACACCAAATCAGGGGCTAAATCATCAATAGATGATTTAAGCACCAAATCAGGGGGTAATTTGTCAACAAATGAATTATCAGTTTTTGATTTACTATTAATTAAATTGTTTTTTAGATTCAAAACGTTTTGAACGAAAGAAAAGAAAGAAATTATTGAAACAAAAAAAGTCGCGAATTATTGTCAGAAATATATCCTTTGATTCAAATGAAGACATTATTAGAGACCACTTCTCAGTCTATGGGAAAGTGATTGAAGTCAATGTCCCGAAGAAGTCCAACGGAAAGATGTTTGGCTATTGTTTCGTTGGATTTGATTCAATCATAAGTGCTCTCAAAGCTATCAAAAACTCAAACGCTTCTCAACTGTTGGGCCGAACCATTGCTGTGGACTTTGCCGTCGCTAAGAAGGTCTTCCAAACTCAGGACACACCTGAAGCTGAGGTCAAAACTGAAGACAATGACAGTCAATATGTTGGGGAAAGTAGTAAACAAAATGATGAGATGGGAAGCGATGGCAATGAAGACCACGAAAACAGTGATAATGAAGAAGAAGACGAAGGATTTGAAGATGAAAATGAAGACAAAGACTTCGATGAATGCGAACCCAAAGAAAAGGTGAGAAAAATTGATCCAAAAATACTGAACGACGCGTCAGAAGAGCGAACACTGTTTGTCCGAAACCTCTCTTTCCTGACGACTGCGGAATCACTCCAAGAGTTTATGTCAAGATTTGGTGACATAGAGTACTGCAAAATATGTGTCGATCCCTTGACAGAGCACTCGAGAGGAACGGCATTCGTTAAGTTCAGGAACCAATCCGATGCACAGAAGTGTTTAGAAGACGATTCAATTGATGACTTGTTCTTAGACTCAAGACATTTGAATGTTTCCATTGCTGTCACAAGAAATAAGTTGAAAGACATTCAGGAAAAGCGTTTAATCAAAGACAAGGACAAACGTAATCTATATTTGGCTAAAGAGGGTCTTATATATCCCGACTCACCGGCGGCTGAAGGCGTCTCTCAAACAGATCTCTCAAAACGATTAGCGGTTAGTCTTTCATATGTTTTTGCAATTGATTTACATTTGTATTGAATCTAAAGTTGGAAACACGTAAACGAAAAATGCTTCAAAACAACCACCACTTTGTCTCCAAAACACGACTTTGTGTTCACAATCTTCCGCCAAATTATGACAACAAGAAGTTGCGGACACTTTTCAAGACTGCAGTCAACGACCGAAAGTCCAAAATAATTGAGGTTTTTGTTGATTTGAGTCTTAATTTGTTTTACATTTAATTTCACTTAACTTTAGGCCCGAATAATGTTCGACCGAAAGGCTGACCAGAAGTTCGGGAAATCAAAAGGTTTTGCTTTCGTTGAGTTTGCAGAACATATCCACGCATTGACGGCATTAAGACATTTGAATAACAATCCAAACATTTTTTCGCCACAAAAGCGACCGATCGTTGAGTTTTCAATTGAAAATAAGGTGGCTTTGAATAAAAGGCTTAGAAATAAGAAGAAAAACGAAGAGAACACCGATAATACCGGTGCGGAACAGGATTTACCCGAAGTGTCAATAGATTACAGCGGAGTTATGTCTCGACCCAACAAACGCAACGAAAAAATAAAGATCCCTAAAGTGAACAGAAAATTAGGGGAAATGAAGAAACAGTTGAAAACCAGGGGTAAAAACATTCAGAAAAATAAACATAAAGTAAATAAAGGGTTAAAACGTAAACAAAATGTGGAAAAACGTAAACAAAACAAAAACAAAGCGAAAGAAACCCAAGACTCACATGATTTGCATTACAATAAACGGAAAGATATCTTCAAGGGATCTAATGATGACTCCCTTCCCAACCCTAAGCGCATGAAATGGTTTAAAGCTAAACAATGAGTCGTTTTATTGTTAATTCATTTTTAAATATCTTTTATTTGAATAAAAGTTTACATTAAATGAAAAATTTGTTTTTGTTTTGCTTTGAATTCAATTTCGACGACAAGAGACCGAAATTCTCTGACATTTCTATAGATTTTTATATTGCCTTCAATTTTATCCCCGATTTTGCAAACAATCGGTTGTTTTAATAGAAACACAGTTTGTTTCCAATGAGTGCTCTCACTGTAAGGACCGGTCGATAGACTGACTTTGTGTTCAAACGATTCAATATTGAAGTGGACGTCAAACCAACACACGATTGCAATCATCGGTTCATTTGAAGTGCAAATTAATTGAAAGTTTGTATCAAAACTTTGTGTCTCTTCTAAAACACAATTCAATAAATCAAAGCACTTGACGACAAAAACATTGGTATTAATGCAATCTTTGGACACATTTTCAATGAGCGCTTCATTTAAGATCTCGTTCTTCATTGAAGACATACGAAAGCCGTAGACGTCGTCCCAGAAGTCAATCAATCGATTCCTTAACTCTTTATCACTGATACCAGCGATTGAAAGACTTGATTGGTTTGGGAGGAGAGCACCGGAATCACTGAGAAAGTTGTCTCTGGCATAAAGAACTGAATCTAACATTCCTTCAAAGAGGAGACAATAACCCATCCATTCCGAGACAATAATGTCGTACTTTTGCGGCAAACCATGAGATATGAAATCAATTGACTCGACCTTTGATTTAATGAATTTAATCGTCGATTGGAAACCGTTTTCGATCACAATATCCATAGCTTTATAGATGACATCGCTTTGATCGACGGCAACAACAAGTCTGGCGCCGGCTTTGGCCGCAAACAAACTCAATATTCCTGTTCCACAGCCGATGTCTAAAACGGTTTTGTCTTTAAAATAGTTTGAATTCTTAACCATTGAATCCAAATATGATTTCGTTCTGCTTTTGTCGGACAACATCTCGTAGTGAATGGAATGATGAGAATAGGAAGAGATGTAGTGATAGTCTTCAGATGCGGACAATTGATTGACATTCAAGTGCTGTTCAATGTCTTCAGAAACACAACTTTTAACCAAATCTTTCATTTCTGACATTTCTTTCTCGAGTGCTTTCACTCTGTCTTCAGATTGTCTTAATCTAAGAATCAGTTGTTTGTGAGACAACTCTTCATAACTTTGATTGTCATTACTTTTATCTGCAGTCAAACCATTGACACAATCATTGTATTGGCTCTCAATGTCTGCCATAGAAGAAAACGTTAAACAATTGAAGAGATCTTAAGAACAGATAATAAATACCAAAAGTAAGGATCAGATCATCACTTAAGACAGGTTTCATGAACTCTTCGGCTTCGAAGACCTTGGAGTCAATGAAATGCTTTAATTCATTGCTTTTTGGTTTTGTTTTTCGCAAATAATTAACAATTTTTATGAATTGAAATGAATTTAATTTGTTTTCAACACAAATATCAATGAAATCTAAATTGTGTTCACTTTTTATGTGATTAAAGGTTTCGTCAAATGATTTCAATGTTTGGCAACAAAACAAACACAACATTGAACTCAACTCTTGTGTCCAGTCCTCCACCTCTTCAGCGGAACTCCAATCTGAAGAGTCATCACTGGATTGATCGGTCATTGAGTGCTGTTTTGTATAACAAAATCAACAAATTGTTGGCAAAAGTAATTGAAATACAATTGAAAACACGTGTAAACCATAAAACATGGGATAAGTATTCAAAGACAACATAACATCGATTGAAGGCTTTGTGTCAAACATTGCATACATTTCCTCAAAAAGGGGTTTATTTTTGTGCAAAAGTGTATGTCTTTTGTGAATAACTCTAAATCTGTTTACAAACAAAAGTAAACAATGTTTTGGTTTTCACTTAATTTTTAATCAAATTATTCATTGATTTAAACAAAAAATACTTAAAATTGTTATCAAAAACAATGTCTGAAAAGGATTTCATTGATTTGGACTCAAGACTGATATCACCCATCGATGAGCGCCAGAACGGATCCAAAGAGATAATTGAAACCATCTTTGAAATGTCAAACATCTTGAGGACTGGTTTGGACGCCGAATGTCTGACCATTTGCTTCAAACTGTTGGAGAGCGGCGTAAACGCCGAGGCGTTGGCCAGAGTTGTGTCTAATCTGAGGAATGAGTCCAACAGTGGTCTCAAATAATTGTCATTTGCTTTACATTTAGTCTAAACTAAAATGTGTTTTCATTTTATTCATTAATATTTTGTCACAAAAACTCATTTAAATAAAAACTGAATTCAAAATCAAAACTAATTTTAATTTATATTTAATTTTAAAACAGATTTTAAACTAATTTACAATTGATTTCAGTTTTCAGTCCAACGGATCAAACGTATAGTGAATTACCCCTGACTTCGGGTATTGTTTGGGTTTCTGACAACAAAATAGCAATTAATTAAATGAAGGAAAGGTATGAATGAGAACATACTGTTGGCCAGACATTCCGCAGGTCTGCCCAGTCGTCTATAATGGCTAACAAGAAAAACATTGAAAAGAAGCCCAAAAACGATAAAACCATTTGAAGTCTGAAATGAAAATCAGTTTTAAATGACAATTGAATGACAATTAATGGCAAATACGGTGTATAACGGGTTTCCTCGTTGGGGTTGTGGCGGTCAGAGGTGTAGACGTCATAGTCTATGTGTAACTAATAATACAATCATTGGTTTAATAAATAACAATAAAATGTAAATCAAATGCAATTCAAACCATTTCCCCGAAATTGCGGCGCCGGTAGTGGTAATCAAAGTCTTCGTACGGATCTCTGGCGTCCTGTCCAACGATAGGGAGCTTCGGGTAATCGCCATAACCGGTGCCCTCCGGGTATGTCTCGTAGTCTTCGGGAATCAGGTTATACTTCTTGGCCGCCATTTCCCGCTCCTCTTTGGTGGTGGGGGTGGGGCCGGGCTTCCAGTCCCTAATCCAACCGCCTTTTGGTCAACAAATCGCAATTAAAATGAGTTTTAATTTCAATTAAATTTAAATACAATTTCTGATTGCAATGAAAGCCGTTTTGTTGGCTTCAGTCAACCCCCTGATTGACCTCCGGGTCAAAACACTTCTCAATATATTTGCCATAAATTTAATTTTGATTTAATTATAAATTCATTGCTTTTTGTGATAAATGTTTAAAAAAACACAATTCATATGAAATCTCAGCCAATATTTGCCTCAAAACTAAATGAGCGCTAAATTTGAAGCGTTTTCTCAAAAATGAAAATAATTTTCAAATTATTATAACTTTTAATATTTTATTGGTTTCAAAGCTATTTAATTAAAACAAGTGTTTACATCCCTTTCTATATCCCTGTCCACATCCCCTCCTCCGAAAGGTTCATCTTCATCAGCATTAATGGCATTTAAATGTTTCGCCCCTTTTGTCGATTCACATAAATATTGGTTTTGTATCTGAGGTCTCAATCATTGAAATTATCATCACTTTATGAAATGCTTTCATACATTCATTAACACTTCCAAAGGTATAGTCAGGTGTAGTCCCCGCACAGAGAGGTTTACAACAGGCCTATAGTTTGGTTATTAAGACTCAATTTGAGAGTCTATTTGTAATTCTCTGCAAGAATTGGAGGAAAATTAAAATCCAGAGACAATGAGAGCACTCAATGATAGAAAGAGTTGACAGTCTTTGGCATACCATTCAGTTGTGCCCTTAATAACAGCACTTATAGTATAGTTTTCAGTAATTTTATGATTAATGAGTATATATTCAATCACTTATGTAATATCCGGATCATTCAAGTGATTATCTATCGTAAGAATGAGGAATGGTATTAGTTTTATAGGATTTTCATATCTGACCACTAGTTTCAAGATAGACATAGATATGAGTCAAACGTATCCTTAATTTATACAAACTTATGCTATAATCGGTTCATTGGGTTATACTGTACTTCACATCAATGTTTAGCCAACACTCGGCCATCGGATGTGATTTTCTATAGCATTGTAGAGACTTATCTAACTCTCCGTTCATTAATCAATGTTCACAGAGGAGTCTAATGCTCACAATTGTTCACTCATTGTCTAATCAATTGTGAGATTAAATGAAATGTTTTGTTATTTTGAATATTAAATAAATTTTAGTTTAATATTTGATATATTTTTGTTATAACTTCGTGTAAAACACGTGAAAACTGATTTTATTTTCAATATACAGTATAAAACACATACTAATTGATGAAATACATTTTGCAATGAGCAAGGTTAGATATTGGAAACGTGTTAAATTAATTTTAAAAGTTCATTTAAAAAGTCTTTTTTATTATTAAATTTCATCTTTATTTAATTAATACACAAAGTTATCCTTGGTTATATATTGTGCACTGAATCTATTTGCATCAATGATTTGTCTGTATGTTTGAAACTATTTTGAATTTATTGAAAACACTTTTATAAATGATTTAAAAGTAATAATAAATGAATTAAAAACAAAAAACATATAATTATTTTGAAATCATTTTTGAATAATTAGTTTCTATTTATAGTCCAATGATTTCACTTAAACTAATGAATGAATGCTTTTTCCCCTCTTTTTGTCATTTTCTGAATTCAAAAAATGATATTTCTTATAAAACAACGATATTTTCAATGCATTTGTGAATTAATTCTTATAAGATAGAAACCATCCTTGTTCATTTTATTAGTATTTACACTAAAAATTATAAATCCTAATTAAGGATTGATTTTTATCTTTTATTCAACAATATAAATGAATTTATAAGAAAACCCCCTTTTATTTGAAACATGAAAAATCATTTCAGAAATTCTTTTGATTGAAAAAAATATTAAATTTTGAGAACAACTGAAATAAAACTGAATTTCAAATAAGAAAATATAAAATTGATTTGAAATTCAAATCTTTTGAAATACCAAATGAATAAGTGGTTTGTGGTCTGGGTTTGGGTCATGAATCACATCAACTCAGTTGGATATCATTTGCTTTGAATTTTGAGAATATAATTGACAATAATTTTGATATAATATTCAAACCCAGGTATTAAGACTTGAGTTAGAATTTTGGTTCAAAACTATTTTGTGAACAATATTTACCATATTTTGAGATCATTATTACGGTTTACAAACCATTTTCAATAATTTGTATAAAATATTAACAAATATTTAAAATATTTAATCATTGCATTCAATTAGAGTCAACAAGATAAAATTAATATTGGCTCGAGCAAGGTAATATCATAAAAATTCTGACCTGACATCCAAACATAAAACCCAAACCCAAACCCAAAACTAAATTTCTTGTTATTTTTGAAATTTATTTTAATTTTCACTTTTATTTTAACAAAAAGTGAATGTATTTTTAAAAACAATAACTTTAATCAAAAATTAACATAAATTTAAATAAAAATTTTAAAATTTTATAATATTTTTCATTAAATCAAAAATTCTTTGAAATATTATAATCAGTATTATATGGAAGACCCGGGGACTCCACTGAAACTCAACTAAAATAGTCTATAGTTTTGAGAATAAGTTGATTATTAAATAGTTAACCAAAGTATGAGTCAATCATATGTCTGTCTGAGCTCTTGTGCCGGTTCTGGTGTTGGGATGTTATGCTTGAGGGCATAAATGACTGTTTATTATAATAGAGAATAACTATTGACTGGAAGTTATGTTATGTTTCATGAATTACTTATACATCGGTTACCCGTTTAGAGTTTGCTTTCATATACCCTATTGATAATGGTTTGCAATCATCACAAGGTCTTCGGCAGAAAGCTATCAATTCAGAGGCTGTCACTGCTCTTGACTACCAATGCCTTCAACTCTCACTTCAAAATTACTTTCAGTCGAGAGAATTGTATTCAAACCAAACACACAAAATGCAAACCAATAGTAATTGTCTGCTGTTTATCACAATTGTCTCAACAATTCTGTTACTGTTTATTGACTGCACGCCTATCGGTGCAAATAACACCGGCGAGCGAACTCACCCTCAATCTAATGGTCACTTAAATTACATTTTATAATAAAAATTGATTAATATTTCTACGATTAGATGCAAAAGTTATTTACAAATACCTAACCGGAAAGAAGTCGTGCTTTTTTAAGGGAAGGAATTACTTGTCCGGAGAGAGAATCATAAGAAGAAATCCATGCCATCATTGCGTGTGTGTTAAGGGCTCTGTCCAATGCTTTTGGCAGAGCTGTCCACCACCTCCTGAAGGCTGTTCTGTCATCCCCTACGAAGGTGTCTGCAATCCATCCATTTATAATTGTCGTAAGTTTTATAATATATTACTTTAAGTCTTTGACTTTCAAAGAACCGGTAGATAAAACAAAAGTTCAATTTCTAATCGATATATCAAAACGTATTTCTCTTTAAGTTTTGTTTTAAATAATATAAATCTTTTCCAATAATTCCTTCATTTATATCATTCCTGAGCCAAGAATTTCAATACTCATTGGTTTGTCGTTCAAATCAATTAATTAAGGATTCAATTCAGGAGTCAATGAATCAGTCTTTAAGTAAATCTCAATTAATTTTGTTTTATTTTTCAATTAAATTACTTTTACTTTAATTTTTGTTAAGATATTCATTGATTTCTGATTTCTTACTTCAATTTAACATTTATTTTAAAGATTCCACTCGGTTTTAAAAAATCCAGGGTCTGTTCACTCAATTTAATCCAAGTGTTAGTGTTTTCATTCATATCTTAATTCAAACAAAAATATTTTAAAACTTATAGTCATTTGAAGAGATATTGAACTCAAAGCCAAACAATTGATTAAATGCTTGAGTTCTCAGCAAATGTTGATTTCAATAGACTTTTAATGTTTTCTATAAATAGTTTTATTGCTTATAATTAAAGCATTTTTTCAATTATTGTTTGTTTTTAAAGCGATTCCCGAAAGAAATACAACACTCTATGCAAAGTCAAGACGAAGACAAAAGTACGGCTCCCGGAGGTCTGACGAGGGATTGGTTCGGGCAGACTGTGTCATACGAGGAATCGCTTACTTCACCGGTGAAACAATAGGTGTTGCGTCTAATAATTGTCTTGAGTGTCGGTGCGCTAAGAATACTATGTTTTGTACCCCTTTATGCTGTTTTCAGAAAACATCAGTCGATGAAAACTTTGGGATAAGTTATCGGCGAATCGATACACAGAATAGAGTTGCAGATCCCAACCCCTTAGCACATATCAACGAAGACTTTGGGTTACCCCCTGCAGGGGTTATCTGAGACACATGTCTTTATTTATTTCAAATATAAAAACTTTATTCATAAACACTTTTAATTGAAAATCTTTGCATTTATGGCTCAGAAAACAGACTTTTGGCTAAAAATCTCAAGAAATTTCATTTCGTTTTCACTTCTTATGTATTCATTCATTCAAATCGTGAATAAATTGTGTTTTTATTACAATCAACAAAAAATAAATGAAAAATTTGGGAGCGATTGAGGAAATGATGGCTTATTTTGCTTTTAAATAATTATAGAAAGGGTAATATTTTATTTATTTCGTATTAATACACTAAAATTGATCAAGATAGATTAAAATTGTTGGTCTCTTAAACTATTCAATGTTTAATTTTGATTATTATTTTTTGTTTTTTAATAAAACAAAAATAATATTTTTATTTTTACATTTCGTATATTTAAGTGAAAATGATTTATATTTAAAACTTTTTCATTCATTTCTCTTTCAATTTTTATAATCTTTTTCTCAAAAGTACTAAAATATATAAATTATTTGTTAATTGAATTCATTTTGACATTTGATTGAAATATTTATGTCAATTGATGTTTAAAATGAATTATTTGTTATAAAAATAATTTATATTTGAAGTGAATCTGAAATTATTAAAAATTTTGTCATTTTTATCAAATTATTTCTTTTTTACAAAATTAATCAATTTTTTATGATTTCATTTCATTTTGTTTAAAGATTTAAATATTAAACCAATGAATAATATTTGCGACAAAAAGCAATAGAAATCATTGAAATGTGAATAAATTTTATGTCTTATAAAAAGTAAAACACTTTTATTATACAAATATATAAATCATTTAAATTCAAGAATATATACAAAATGTGAAGAATTTTCAAATAAAAGCAAATATTTTCATAAAATTAAAATAAAACTTTGATTATAAAAGTATAGTAAATATTGAAACACCAAGATTATATAATGTAAGGTTATTACAAGATTATCTAGGTTTATTGTCTATTATTTAATATAGCAATAAATTAATTGATATTTAAACTCACAATAACTTAAATATTTTACTCATAATCTTGAGTTTTAATTATATTTTAAAATTTTGGCACTTTTTGTAAGTTATATAATATTTCTTATATTGATTTAGTCCCTCTTCCATTAATACAGATAACATTGGTAATATTTGATTGTAATCAGGGTAAATGTTTTATATTTATACAATATTGTGAACGATTTTTAAAGTAAAATGTTTTCAAATGTAATAAAATTAAAATTATTTACAATTTTTACAAATATTTATTAATTTAATGAAAACTCAAAACTGAAAAAAATGATGAATTAATTAATGTATAAATGATTTGGAAATGAATTGTAAGTCATATCGAAAGCGATTTCTTTTTGCCGTTTCTGTTGTTTTTAGTGGTTTTGCGGAAAACCAAACCAATCATTTTGGATACAGTGATACCTGAGCTCGTCTTACGTCTAACGGCCGGCAAACTGTTTATTGTAAGCAAAGAACGGACTTCTCTGATGAGACTTTGAAATGCAATACTGACTTCAATACAACTCTCCGCTGCAGACACTTCATAGAACTGGCACTTGTATTGCATACACAAATCCTGTCCATCGTTTACATCCACCTAAAAGTGATCGCAAATACATAACAGAGAAAATGTTTAATTAATATATCGTTTCAATCATTCAATCATTTATTTATTGGATTTTAATTGAAAATCAATCAATAATTTAATAATTCATCAAAAGTTAGACAATTAGTTATCCATTAGATTAAGACATTAGGGACATAACCGGCCACATAAGACCACATACCTGTCGGGCGTGTTCGGCCAGATCTCGTTTATTGCCCAAAAGCATGATTGGATACCTCCCTGGCCCTTTCAATACAGATATAGTCTCGAGTAGATGTCTGGCCTGGATGAAACTCTTTTTGTCACAAATAGAGTAAACGATTGCGAAGGCATTTCC
>JAQGAT010001494.1:0-13785 GCA_034687845.1 Pantelozetes paolii
GTCATTTATTATTAAATGTTTTTATTCAAAGAAAACTCAAAATATTTCGTCTAAATTATAGGAAAGTATTGTTTTATGACTTCCTATGCAATGATATTTTTTTATGTAAATGTTATATCATATACAATATACTGAAACCAAAATATATCTCAACAACAATCTCAGAGATTTCCACAATTAATAGAAAAGCAGTAATTTTATCATTTATTATCTGAGATATATTTGATCTGAATTTCTTTAATAACTTTCAAATAAAATCAATAAAAGTTTACAAAAGAAAAAAAAATATAAATTTTTAATAAAATATTTTTTGGAAATAATTTAAATGCACGGATTGTCAGGGGGAGGGGTAATGCCAAAACTGTTTGGGTGAATATACAGTATATTATTACCAATACTTACACGCATTCATTGCATGAAAACCTATTATGATATTTGAAAATGAGCTCAAAATCTATAAATAATTATGAATTTTATTAATTAATTGAATATTTATTCATTTATAAGCGAAGAAATTGTGCTCAAAATTGTATTTTAGGATTAGTGTGAATAATACAAAACAAAACTAACTGTTGAATGGAATGAACAAGGGCAGATTAATAATAACTTATAGAAATATTATATGTAACTTTTTAATCCTTTAATCAAATTATTGTTGTATTTATTGAATGAAAATAAATTATTAAATAAATGTTTTGTTTTCTAATTGATTATAATATCATAGTTTGAACAAATAACCTTGATAATCAAGTTATTGTTTGATATTTGATTGTAAGTCAAGCACAGTAGTCTTTATTTACTTATATAACTGAGCCGGGTACTGTTGAATTTACGTTTACATAAATCTATCGTAACAAACATTCATCGCATTTCAAATCAGTTGACAAATCAATCAATTATTACTGAACTTGAAATTCAAGTGTTTATTAAATAAAGTGAAATAAAATTTGCTTTTATTGTAATCCAAAAACTTATTCACTATTTGTTTGGCAATTAATTACCAAAACATATGATTTCAATAAAAGTTAAAACAATTGTCAAAAAAACAAATCATTTTATTATTCACTTTGTATTTCATTCAATCATTTGATGATTCAATGGATACGGAAGTGAACTCTATTTGCTGTTCACAACAAAGTCTTATTCAAATTAATCACAATTTCTATTCAATACTTAAGCCAACACTACTGGTGCTGAGGTTTACGGGCGGACCCACCGGTCTGTGGAGATTGAAGACACAAAGATGTCCCTGGGTGCTATTCATGACAAGGTGGTCCGCATTTATTATGCTTATATTCATCAATATGGCAGCGATTGGTGACTGCTTTTCCACGTATAACACAGTCACTCAACCCAACAGAGAGTTTGGCGACAATATGAACCTCTTCTATGCGATGGCACTCAATATCGCGGGCGCGCTGGCACTGGACATCCTATGGCTTAAGAGGCGATTACTGCGAGAGCTCTTAGAATTGATTGATTCGGAGCCAAAGATTTGCACTAAATTTGATGCCGAGTGTCGGCGCGTCAACTCCAGGGAGATATTGGAAAAGACTATAAAAATGTTTGTATTTATGCTTATCTTCACCTCTTATACCATCTATACGTTGGTTGACTCGACCCGAAAGAGCGTTAGCTTTAATTCACTGGAATGGCATAAAAACAATATAATGATTGGCATCCGAAGTATATCTGTTGTCGTGTTTGCGGTCATCCTATCCTTTTATATCTCACTCTCCTGGGTCTTCAGACTTAAGGTCAGACGAATTAACAGACATCTGAAGAACTTGATAGCTGAGGCCCAGAGGGATGGCATTAACCCCAACCCATACAATGCTAAAATGATTGAATCCTGGTTCTCCTCCTATATTATACAATTCAAGAAGTTTGAGCTTATCTTCAAACAAATTGCTGGCGTTTTCTATATAGTGATGGTTTGGTCTGTCATCTCCTTTGCCGAGGAGTGCATCACTACTATACTAAGCAACCAATGGGTCAGTCATGAGATCAGGGATGTGTTCCACGAACTCATGAGTTGCAATGTTTTGGGCTTTTTCTTGCACTCCCTGTCCATAGTTGAACACCATTTGATAAAATTAGTGAAACTTCTCTATCAGTTGTCACTAACAGTGAGATTCAGTGCTGATAACAATGAGTGCCTAAAACTGAGTAAAAAGGTTTGCATTTGAATATAAATTTGTGTTAATTTGATGACTAAATGTTAAATTGATTTTGCCTTTCATAGTTTAAAGTGCTGGGTGAGACCATACACAGAATTGAACCAGGGTTAACTATATTTGGATTAATACACATTAATCGACACCTTATTATATCGACAGCAAGTCTTCTCACGACTTATACTATACTTATGTATGAATTATCAAATAATAAGCGTTTACTTATTCACTGATACTTTTAGTTCTGAAAGTATCTTGATTATTTATGTTATATGTTATTTTAGTATTTAAATATGAAACAATATTTACTAACAAGTACAATTTATGTGACAGTAATGTACTTATGAATATCATAATTGTTATTAATTGATATTGTAATTAACCTTGTTGCTTTATTCATTAATATTAATTAAATTAAAGCATTTTGAAATGTTTTTAATTGTAGTTAAACAAGTATTATTTATTATTAATGGTGCCTGTATAAATTTGAATGTCACAAGGAAAGGTAAAATCTATTTGTTTATAATTAAACGCAAATTTAATTAAAACTGCAAACGATGTCCAATAAAACCTGTTTTATAGCAAAGGATACAAAAAACCCTTCAATTAATTCAATGTTTGACTATTTTATTCAAAACTAATGTAAAAATTGTAATAAATTTTATTTTTGTAATCATTAATACAGTTATGAAAAAGGGGTTGAAATAAATTAAAACTGATTTTGAAATTAAAATCTTTATTTAAATCTTATTTTATATTTAAGTTTTAGTTTGAATCCCATTTATGTTTGTAAACACCAAATCAAATGTTAGTTTTAGTTATACTTTTATTTAAAAAACACAAAAACATAACGAAACGTAAAATCACTACAAAAAAAATATACAAGTAATTGCTGTTCTGATAAAATCTACCTGCGCTTAAAATAAAACTAATTTTCTCTAAGATCTCAATGTTTTACTTTAATTATCTTATGTTTGTCTGAGTTTTATAAAAAGCTTTTATTATTTAATGAAAATATTTTCCACTATTTTTGACTTATTTTTGGAGAGATTTATACAGATTTGCAATTAAATTACATTTTTATGGCTTATTCTTAAACATTAAATATAACTTCACTTTAAGTGTGATATGAATTGTTTGACAGAAGTATTAATATTTGGGACATGTTTTGACAATTCATTTGAATTCACGTTTTCATTGTATTTTTGATTTCCTTTTATAAGACTTTCTATAAAAAGACCAAAACATGTAGAAAAACAATGGGGGCTGTAATGGAAAGGTAGATATTAAAGGGTAAATTCAATTGTCTGTGTATTAATTGTTGTATACCTGGCAGAGGCCTATGTAGGAGAAGATACTTGGGTAACCATTTTGAAGAAGCAGGAAGAATATGCCATATATTGAGAATATAATGAACTGGATCAGTTGCAGTTGTGTTATGTATCTCTTCCACCATAAGTACTTCTGTATTCCCGGCCCCAGAGCTGACAGTGCATAGTATGTGTACATAACTGTTGATTAATGTGTTTTTAATTAATGAAAAATAATTGAAAACAGATTTTTAGATATTAATCCCAAAACGTGTAACGATTTTCCCGATTTCTAAAACGATTTTAATTTTATAGTCATTTGTGTTTGAAATTTATATTTTTGTTTATAACTGAAAATTAAAACACAATTTGAAAATAGTTTTTAAAAATCTCACAAAATATTGAATACATTTATCATTAGTTATTATTTAACTGATTGTAAACTAAAAGGAAATAAATTCTGAAAATTATTATCAAAATTACTGAACATTAGTAAACATTGTATAATATTTTTGTCAATGCTTGACATGTTTTACAATAAATTAAAAGCAAATATTAATTCAGACAAAACTCATCACAAAATGTGCATTCAATCGCAAAGTTATGTAAATATTTAGATATTTAGTGAAATTAATGTTAAAATTGAGTTAATATTACATAAACTTTCAGTTTTGTTGAAATCTAATCACATTTTAGTTTATAGACAATACTTTCTGTGAGAGAAATGAAAATAAATTTCTTAATTTCCCTTTCATTTCAAGTGTTTAGAGATATAAATGTGTTAACAATTGATTAAATACTAACCGATATGTACTAAACAATTCAATAGTGGGAATAGTGTCGCAGGTCCTCCAACTGGCGATACTTTGATGGCTAAGTGTGTCATTAGGGGCACAACTGAGTGATGATAGACATGTAGTGTTGATATTTGTGAGTGTTTTTTGCGTAATACAAAAAATATCGTTTCAATTAAGTCAACCAATTTAGAGATGAAAAAGAGATAGCACAGTTGCACAATCTTCATTGTCTTAGCACTGGTATCCCTACTGTCCGGTCTATTAAAGTTGAATATTCCTAATGAGATGCCAAAGTTGTAGACAAATATAATTTGATATAAAAACCAGGCGTTGACTAAAATCATCAAAAAATTATAGCAAAACATAACTCTTCGCAAACTAAACGGCTCCACATTTTTCATCAACTTTGGTCCCAGGTCTTTGACAAAATACACATAGAGTGCGATCAATGACCAGGTAGTCCAGGGGCCGCCTCTGAAGAAGAGTTTGTCATTAATCCTGGAGTCGCCTTCTGTTTCCCAAAAGTCATGCAAAATGTAGTTAAGATGAAAAACAGGCAAAAGAGTTGACAAATACATTGAAATAAATTGTTTTGAAAACTTAATTTCAGTGAAATTTATTGTTTAATAAAAAAGCTTTTGAATTGAAGTCAAACTTCTTATTCAAAGATCAGTGAAAAAGTGAAATAAAATTTAAATATAATTCTTCTAATGCTTTAAAAAATTCATTTTTTACACTCTTTTCACACAAAAGTGTGTGAATTTATATAAAGAGAAAAAAATAGGAATTAATTCCCAAAAAGAAAACACAATTATATTATAAACAACATTCAAATGCTTTACAAAATTACTTGTGATTTCAAAACAATTGAAACAAACTTTTAGTAAACTTTTGTCTATCCATTAGTCTCTGATTAGATGTCTGTAAAGACTGCATAAACAATACACCACTGATTGTGTCCTACAAATGAGATATCAATTACTGCAGACTTCGGGCGAATGTTATCAAAAGTAAACTCAAATTGATTTCAAAAATATCAATCAAATTGAAAAAAAATCATTACTTTTGGCGCAAAAAGCGTTCAAAAAATAATTGGATTAATATATGCATTGAAATCTAATTTTAGATTCAATTGAATCACAATTTTCTTGCATATCATCCGATGATTTCATAACTCATAAGAAAAACATGAAATTATAAGCAATAAAAAAATTTCCAAAAAACTTTTGCGGACTTTTAAATTGAAATACCATTCCCGACCTCTATATCAAATTAGGTCGCCATCAGAGTTGGCACTTGAAATGTGCTTTTTTCAAAGTGTATTTCCAGTGTTTGCAGTAGTCGTCGGCCTAAATAAGAGTTCACTTGAATTGTATGTTTTGGTTGAGTCCATAAGAAACCACTTTTTGAAGACATTTACCAGAATTAGAAATAAAATCTCATTTTTTTCTCTTTCCCCTCAACTTTTAGGTCCAGTTTTGTCGATCATATTTAGTTTGGGCTCTCAGTTGTGCTCCCTTTTAGTAACTGTGCTCTTCTTATACACACTGTGCCTATTCTTAAGCTAAAATACTTGGAGAGTATTTCACTCATTATGTAATTTAAGTGTTTATTAATGACTTCAAAGTTTTGGCGCTTTTTTATAATACTTTAACAATAGTTTGTGTTTTTCGCCAACACTTTGATTACTGGGTATTAGTATTCATTGAAATATATTATAGACTTTGAATCAAAATATTTCTGTGATTTTTGAAGTGAAGTTTTTCATCAAAAGCATTGCAGACATGAGTCTCAAAGAAGTTTTGCCAACACTTGATCTCAACTACTATTTGCATGACTTTTGGGAATTAGAAGGCGACTCCAGGATCAGTGACAAACTCTTCTTCAGGGGCGGCCCCTGGACTACCTGGTCATTGATTGCACTCTATGTGTATTTTGTCAAAGACCTGGGACCAAAGTTGATGAAAAATGTGGAGCCGTTTTGTTTGCGAAGAGTTATGTTTTGCTATAATTTTTTGATGATTTTAGTCAACGCCTGGTTTTTCTATCAAATTGTGTTTGTTTTCAATTTTGGCATAGATTTGGGAATTTTTAACTTCAGTCGACCGGACAGTAGGGATACCAGTGTTAAAACAATGAAGACCATACGCCTGGCCTACCTGTTCTTCATCTCTAAATTGGTTGACTTAATTGAAACGATATTTTTTGTGTTACGCAAAAAACACTCACAAATATCAACACTACATGTCTATCATCACTCAGTTGTGCCCTTAATGACACACTTAGCCATCAAAGTATCGCCAGTTGGAGGACCTGCGACACTATTCCCACTATTGAATTGTTTAGTACATATCGGTTAGTATTCAATCACTTGTTAACTCTTTGTTTAATAAAAAGTATTGAATAATATTTTGCAATAATTTTATTCATTATTGATATCCCAGTGAACACTACCTTCCCATACATTGCGTGCGAATTAAACCATTGATTTAGAAGTTTTAAAAATTATGACATTATTTCATATTTTATCTAATATTCAGTGATTTTGTCATTACTTCTCAGAAATTATTAAAATACTGACAAAACTTTTGATTCAAATTGACTTTCATTTGAAGATTTTTTTTATCACTCTTTCGGTCTATTTATTCAATAATTTTAAAAACAAAAAGTTCATTGAAATTCATAAACAAATCAAACATTGAGTGAACTTTTTATTATTCAATTCATTGCTATTCAATAAAGTCTTTATCTTTTGACAGTAATGTACACATACTATGCACTGTCAGCTCTGGGCCCAGGGATACAGAAGTACTTGTGGTGGAAGAAGTATATAACTCAACTACAACTGATCCAGTTCATTATATTCTCAGTCTATAGTGTGTTTTTCTTTGTCAATCAAAGAGGTTATCCGCCGATATTTCATTACCTAGGATTGTGTCAGGTATGTTTTACATATGATTATTATCACCAATGTTCATTTACTTAATAATAGCTTGTTCAATTACAGCCGCCATTGTTTTTCTATCTATTTTGGTCATTTTATACGAAGTCATATAACAATAATAAATCAAAGACTCAATAGTTTTTATGAATTTCATAATCCATGTCATCCTCTTTAGCCGCTGTGTTATCAACGTTATGTGAATATCACTGAATATTTTATCAATAATTCAATGGATTTGTCAAAAAATTCTCTCAATTATTGTTATTTTTGACACCATTTTCACAAATATTTTGTAAAATTATAAATATTTTGCAATAAATATAAAATACAATAAAATTTATCTCAAATTATGTTTAATATTACAAATATAACTCTTTTGACAATTGAAATAATAATTCAATACATAATTGACTAAAATTTCATTTTTCCTCTGAATTTCAATAAAATTACTTTAATTTCTTAACACAAGGGACAAACAGATGAATAGTTTTATCATTTTTTGCAATTTTTTAAAACTTTTTTTTAATGTTTTGTTTCCTAAAAGCACAACAAATGGTGTTAAATGTAATCAATGTATTGAATCACTAGTTTTGCTGCACTTCTGTGGCCGACCCCTAAGGAAAGGCGTCTAAAATTGTGGTCAAACAACTCATATGACTATTATTTTATAGTATTTTAAAGACTAAAACCTTATTATAAAATACTATGTAATCTATATTTAAGGCATAAATAATTCTTGAGCGCCGGTAGCTATAATTTATTCCAATGTCAATCCAGTTTTATCGCTCAGATGATCCGGGTTTAAGGCTTGTTGGAGAGAAAATTGCTATTTTATTAGTATTAAAAATTATAACTGAAATTTGTGTCAAATGTCATATAAGTTTGAATTCAAGTTATATAATGTGTTATAATTTGTAACCCTTTTCAATGAAATCAGTATTTTTTGCAACAATTTTATGTGTATTTTGATATTTTTCTTAACAATTGATTCAATTTGAGTCAAAATATTAAAATTAGTTTTCAATACAAAGTCTTTATTTAACAATGAGTTCAATGATATTGAAAGCCATTTCTCCTATAAATAAAAATTAGTTTATCTTTTAAATCAATAAAAAAATATGTTAAAAATATTCAACATTTATACTAAACTACGGATTATGTAAAGACATACAGTATATTCAGGGTAAAAACTAAAAGCTTTAGATATTAAACTGTCTGAAAGTTTATGCTTTATTCAAGTGCTTTGAGATTTGATACTTATATTAACTTTCATTTAAAACACTTTAACAAACCATTGAATAAGAGATCAACTGTTTTGTTGAATTACTTAACATAACTTAAACACAGGTAGGGTTTGGGAGGCAGTGTTGGGGTCAATGATAATCCTATTTTCAGCACATTATTATGATTTTATTTCTTTGCTGTTTCACTGAATTCACGTTTTCTTTACAAAATAAATGATAATTATATCGCAATTAAGATAAAAAATACTGTATTTGTTTGAGTTTCCCATAAATGGTATTATAATTATCAACTCATTTGCTTTCATCGCTCATAAAATCAGATACCTTTCCGCAAAGCACTGTGAGATTTAATGCAATTATATTTAATGTCATTTTCAGATACAGTAATAAATGATTAAAAAATAAAATTTTTTAGATATTTCCCAAATTTTCAAAATTTTTCTTTTTGCTGAAATTTGTTTCAATGTTTTTCATTATAATAACAATTGTTATCATATTTAGTGTAAAATACAAAATGAGACTAAACTTGAGGTCAAAATAAATTCACACAACATTACAACACATTTCATTATATTTATTATAATTTTAATTATAATTTGTTTAATATTTTTAAATATATTTTGTCTTTTAGACATAAATTTGAAATTAATTTTTGACTTATCATTACATTCAGTGTTTTTATGGACTTTTTAAGCAATGTTATAAATACTCATAAATTTGTTTCATTGAACGTCTGATTAATACAATTGCTTACAATAGACTCTGATATGATTTTATTGCCAAACAATTCATACATTATTAGCCCATAAGTCGGCAAAAGACTAAATGTAGTGATAATTAGATTGCGGTTAATATGAACCAAACCAAACACCGATAGATTGAGATCACTCTTGTCTATAGTCTGAGCCAATAGTTTAAACTGCAATCAAACAAATGTTAATAATTATCTGTAATTGAAATTTTCATAACCTTTTGAATCAAATCATTTGATCCGCTATTTCTGAATCTCATTGCAAGTGACAAACGATTAAGAAGTTGGGATAAGCCGTCGCAGACTTTGCTCAACACTGGACTGTAAATATCTGGTGCAACCAAATATCAACCGTATTTTCCTCCCACTTCTCGTTCAATATCCCGCTTACAAATTGATGAGACATTGAGAGCACCGACCAAACCATCACTGCATAGATAAGACCTGCGATCTGTTTAAACACCAAATCATATCAATTGAATTGTAAAACATAAGACAAAGACCACATTTCAATCAATTTTGCTTTAAATGGGTTAAGACTTTTGCCACTCATTGTCTTAACCATCAATTTATTTCTGACATGTCTTGAGATCGGATTAATCTTAAGCCGCAAAACCCACGAAAGAGATAAATAAAGAGATAAAATGACAGCAAATTCAGAGACCGATAGAAACTTAATAACCCATACAATGATAAAAAGGTGGTATTCAAACGACTCACTTCTGGGTCCTTTCCGTCTGTTGAGTTGAGGAACAGATGGTTTGTATAAATGGTAATTAAAATAATTAATAAAAACAATATTTGTATGAAATCTAAGTTCACATTAATTTTAATGATTTTTTAATTCATTGAATAAATATTGCAATTATTTATTAATTGATTTTCAATAATAACAGTGAAAATCAATTACTAATTATTGTATTTCAAGGTCTTTAATAAGGGGTATAAACTTTAATTGTATTGTTCAATCAATCCCTTGGTTATCCCTGAGTTGTTTAACAATCACTTGTATTTCAAGTTCAATAGTAAATGCTTTTTATTTTTCATGAATAAAATATTTATGAATTATTTATGACATAAAACACATTATAATTGAATAAAGCATTTGTTGATTGAATTTTTAAGTGTATTTCCAATAACTTGAGCGCAAGGTATAAAAGATAAGGTGTTTTTGTGTAATGTTTTATTCAAATAATACTTAAAGTTTTGTACAGAAAAAGAGTTCACACTTTTGGATGACATCAAAAATAAAAGACATGTTTTTGTAAATTAAAAATTTGTAATCATTTTAAAGGGAAATGTATTTTGTATTCAAGTGTTAGCTCTAAATATCCAGACTCTTCTCATATGAATAGATGCCATGGAATAGGTGTCCCACTGAACACATCAATGCAAATAACTGGCCATTAAATACAAGTTCATTTAGTAATCGATAATTATATACTGTATTACATACCGATCCAGATATTATAACACCTGTTCTCCCATCGGATAAGGAGTCAATCAATACCCAAAGGCCTCCAATGAGGTACAGACCAAACGCCAAGTGATGGAAGACATAGTCCTTTACATAAATGGTATTTAAAACTGAGTTTTGATATTTTGTTTCACTATTTTACTAACGAATTGTGTTTTCGGGAGTAATGTTTCACTTGTTGTGGACAGTAGTGATGTGATTGACATCAAGACAATGCAATACAAGTGACAGAAGTTGATGAGCAGTAGGAAGAGGTCACTCGTGTATATCTTATAACAGGTCACCTGATCCGACCAACGACGGTCAGACTTAGCACAGGCGGCCTTCTGGGTCTCCGATAGCACCAGTATTAGACATATCAATGATAGAAACTGTTTGAACAGGCAATCATTGAATTCAGGGTAAAATGAAAAAGAGTTTTATTTAAGGCAATGCAATAAAAATGTGTGAAATTGGCTATAAATTAGTGAAAAGTTTTCAATTAATGTCATATTTTATATAAAAAGTATTATTTTTAGTGATTATTAAGACTTAGTTATCGTTTAGTAGGGGAATGAGTGGTGAAAGGACATACCAGTATTAAAAACTTCAATAAACCCAAACGACTGGTAATAAAACCGGAATTAATGTCGTAGTCGTCAAAAATGTTAAATTTATTTCTGGTATTGTAATGACGAGTGACTGTAATGACAGGCGATGGCGAAGACATTGCTTTTAATTTGGTGTCAAAATAAAACTTAGTTTTCTTTCACCTCTTCTTCACTTCTTAATCACAACAAGCGATCACTGATTGCAAGACTTTAAGCAAACCTTTTGTTAATCAATGAGAAACTTATCAGCAAAAAGAGAGAAACGCTTTTTTTCACTGAACTTCAATCAAATGCTAACAAAATGTGTGGGCTTTTAAGGCTTTTCGTTGTTTTGGGATATGAATTGAGTTTTAGTGAAGAAATATTGAGATTTTATTTTTTGATCATTCATTAAATATACGGCCATTTCTTACAGTATGTTTGGTGTGCGTAGGATGTCATAGATGAAAATGCAATGTTTTAGGGCGAGAATGCATTTTCATTTTTCACCTGACTTTAAACCCAAACCAAACATTGAGGTATTGTATGAATAATTAAAACCTGTCTTTCAGTAGACTCTGATATACTTTTAGTAGGAAAACATTGCATACCTTTTGATGTACTCCTAATTGATTATACGCTTGTATATCCTTAACGCTATATATAGACATAGAGGTATAGCCCAGGTATGCAAAGATTGAAATAACTTTTGTTTTAAACTTTTGTTAACAAAGCATTATGAAGACGATTGGGTATATGATTTGGTCATGGTCATTTAATTATAGTATCAATTTATTACTGATTCAAGAATAAGTTAAATTTACATTTAATATTTCAAACAGGGTAATTATATTTAGATTAGCCCCTAATCTATCTTGTTTATATTTATATTAAATATTAATGAATTGTTTTTGAAGTCTTCATTTGAATTTTTACATTTTATTGACTTAATTCAAGTTCAGGGATAAATCAAAGTAATGATTATCAGGGGGTGGGTGTGAGCTATGAATACAAATGAATACTAAAGAAAAATATTTCTTAAAAATACAAAATATTTTCACAAATTTTATAACATTTTTAAATTGAATAAACTTTTATTGTTTTTATTTTTAATTCTTGAACTTGTGTGCAAATTTGTACCTTGCCAATCCAAGGTCTGTATACCAGGTTGTTTAGTTAGATTTTATTTATACCAATGTTTTCATATCAATGACAATATCACATTTTTTTGTACCTGGTAATAAGACATTTGTGAGAAATATATTTTAATATTTAATATTGATTTTACATTTAATACTCAAATCGTTATCATTGACTGAACTTTCATTATAAACCAAATTCAATAGAAAATAGTTTTCAATAAATAATATTTGAATTATTGAATGATTTTTTCTTTAAACATGCAAACTATTAATGGATTTATACGCAAGGTATGTATACCTGGGCGCTTCATAGAGGCACTTATGTAGATGTGGTTATGCCCAACTTATTTCACGGATAGTCTTATAATAATTTAAAATTAAATTAAAATCAATAAAAAATTATGCATTTTATTGATTAATTGAGTTATTATTTAAATATTAGTACAGAAGTTGTTATTCAAATATTTTTATCCAAGCATTAGAGTGAGGATAAGCAAACTAACCAAGATGGCTTTCAATGATGTTATAAATACAGTCATTGGTAAACCTATTAAACAAAAGAAACGATTTAATAATGATATCAATGATTATCACATCAAACGTGTGATTGAAATGAATGAACAGTTTTCAGCCAAATATTATTTGACTATTAGTCGATCAGTTGATGAATACGTGTTGAATGGAATCAACAAGGGCAGATTAATAAGAATTTCTATGATCAGGTTCATCTTCCTGTTAAATGTATTGAGATTAATGTTACTATCACTAATCGATGAACCGGGTATAAGGTTAGCACTTATAGACGTTATATATTTTTTTGGTAATAAAATGTTGGTTTCATTTGCCTTTTGTCTCTTCTGTTGTGTCTTACTATCAATTGCTATCATTTCTCAATACCAAGAGATAACACATGTCTTAAATATTATGGATATCTATTATTCAATTAAATACATGACTATTAAATACCCCTTAAATGCATTTAAATACGTATATCTGATCACTCGTTATGTAATGAAACCCATGTTTTATATTATAGTTTTGTTTATATTTATTAATCATTTTATTTTGACTTTAATTTTCATTTGGAGTACAAAAGAGTTTTATTTAATTTTATTCAAAATATTTTTCGATATCATTGCAATGATAACTCTGACACAAATTGCCGGGATCATTTGGTATGGATTGGTGCTATGGTTTGGTTCAACACTTTATTTAAAATACAAATTCAAAGAAATCTAAAACAAAATCGCTTTCAGTCTAATCAACGGAAATAACAAACTCTTAATGAATGCCATATTTGAACACAATTTTGTTGAAACACTAACCAAACAATTGAATCACTTTTTTCGTTGCATTACTTTCATTATATACTAC
>JAQGAT010001495.1:0-13760 GCA_034687845.1 Pantelozetes paolii
CTCTCTCTCTCTCTCTCTCTCTCTCTCTCTCTCTCTCTCTCTCTCTCTCTCTCTCTCTCTTGCATCTCCTATTCCTCTTAGCTTCACGTTTTGTATCAAATATAGCGCACTTTTATCCATAAATATATTCCGAATCAATAGTTGAAGGCATCGGTATGTATGGTATGTATGCATGTATTGATGTTAAGCCTAAAGGAAACGACAGCCAAACGATTGATTCGTTTCAATGGACAGAGATGTGTCATCTGAACAATGAAAAAATTGTAACCTTGCTTCAAATTGTAACCAGGGTGTGAATTGAAATTTATACTGAATTTAGTTAACTCTTTAAAGGGATTAAGAAAATACTTTATTTTATAAAACACTTATAGATATAAAACTCAAGAGAATATTCTTGCAATCAATTGAACCCTTATTTCAATTCAACACTCAGTTCACAATTATTTTTATTTTTTATTCCCTTATTCTTTGAGTCTTTGCGTTCATTTCAGTCCTTATTTTATTTCAGACTAATATTGGATTTGATTTCTTGTATAACTTGTGAACAAATATAGAGATAAAGAGTTTGTTTGAGAATTCCTATGATATTAGTTGTGTTTGAAAACTAATTGAATGAAAAAATTTAATTATAATTTTAAGAAAAGATTTTTCGCGAATAATTAAATATGAAAACTGAAACTCAAGATAAAATAAATAAATGGTTTACCCCCTGACGGATGGATACATTGTTTTTGATTAACTTTTATCTTAAATATTGCGAAATATTTAATGAATTTTTACATTTTTGTTGAGAAATCAAAATATATTTAATGTTTAGATAAAGTCATAAATGAATTCATAATTTATTTTTGTTTTTAAAACCAATTTTTATCAGAAAACCCATAAAAATATATTTTTTGGAAAATTGAAATCCATTTGTCTTTCGGTTCATTAAAATTCAATATTTTTATCATTTTATATCATTCACTCAAATGTGTGCTTCAAATGAGTTTTCACTTTCATATTGAATGCTAATTATAGCGGAAAATAACTGATTAGCAAAACATTGAGAATCTGTTTGAATGATAGAAACGATTAGTCGTTGAGATAATTGTTTTAAACGAGAATTAAATGACAGTAATTAACGCAAATCAGGGGTAAAATCACTTATCTTTATGACTGATTGAATGATAAAAACCATTGAAATAATTGCACTCAAAGTAAAAGTAGAGAAAAAATCCTCCAATAAATGCAAACAAAACCCCTTCTCAGACGTGTTTACTATATTCTGAGATATATTTTTTCAATACTTAGTGAATATCACAGAATATTCTTAACATTATATACAGAATAAGTATTTTTTGTGTAAATATCGGAATAAATTAGAATAAATGCTTCTCTCGAGTGAACTAAGGGTTTGTGTCAAAACTGAGGATCGATTGCTGTAACACAGGAATGGGATAAAGGATTGCAAATGTATTGAACACTAGTTAGAGATAAGTCTTCGCTCGCATTCAAAAAATAAGGCCAAAGATTTGTGTGAACTCTTGTTGTAAAAAAACTAAATGCAAAAAACATTTTGTGTATTAGACTATACTATAGACTACTTTGTGTTCTGAACGGAAAAACCAATTTATAATAAGTTATGTGAAAAACTGAAGTCAAAAATTGAAACGAAAGGAAATTTTTGTCCTTTTTTGCGGGCACTCTATGGATGAGTGTAAAAGAAGTTTCAATTTTAGTGAAATATTTTGTGTTTAGAGAATGAAAACACATTTTTTGTGTTCAATACTCTCTTTGAGAGGACATTAACTATATTAAGAAGTTTTTGAAATTGAAATCTCTTTTTATTACATGAAATATATTATACAATACATTGAATACAATGAAAAAATTCAATAAAATTTATAAAGATTTATGATTTTGTATACACTGTTCAAGATTTTTGTTGTTTTCTCTGCTTTTGTTTTTCAGCGTTCGGGGTCTTATAGGTTGTCATAACTTATATGATAACTGAAAATATGATTATAAGACCATTGAATCAAATGACAGTCTGTTTAGGGTTTAGATTAATAGAAACCCAAATAATATCACTATTTATTGCATACTTTGTTTTTATACACAACTATTAAACTGTCAAACAATGGCTCAAAAATATATTTTGTTTATGATTTAGTAGTAAAACAACCCAAACGATGACCCCTTGAATAAAAACAATGAGAAATGTAAACCAAATAAATAGTAAAAATACAAATAATTTATTGTTTACGTTAAAGCACTGTCTTTTGGGAAACAACTATATTATAAACCATTAGTTTATTAAATATTATTAACGGAAAAGTCATTGAATTAAATGAAAGCTAATTATACTTATTGTGTGAATGAATTGAAAACTTGAATAAACTTTACGATAGACTGAAAATGAAACAAAAGTTTTATTACTTTTCTCGCTCTCTATCTCTGTATACAGAGTAGACTGTGCTATAGAGAGGGCTATTGTTTTAATTAAAGTCTTTACTGTTATATAAATTGGACAGAACTTACCCAAAAAGTTAGTGATAGAGCACTGGAATGAGTGGAACAGTTAGTCAGTGATGTGAATGAGAAAAATCAGTTTAAGTCCAAAATTGGAGTTAATTTACTGTTGAGTCGAGAGATAGAGTGAAAACTCTTTACCAGAAAAAGTCATTTCAATTAATGATCGAAAAAATCTCTTTTCAGTTCTTAACCAAAAGTAATATTTAGACAAAAAGTCTTGCAATCAGTTGTAGGGAATGGTAGGAGACTTGCAATGAGTTGTGAAATGGTTGAGAAAGTTAATCAACAATTGCACACAATTTTTATCTATAAAACAATATTAAGAAGAGTTGACTGTCTTTTTGGTTATATTTTATGTGCAATTATAGTTAAAGAAGAATAGGCCAGTGCTTGAGCTCTGGTGATGGTGTGTGAGGAAAGGTATGTCGGTTAGAAAGTGATTCATAAAAATGAAACAATCAATGAATAGTTTTTAACAGTTAAACGACAATCGGATGACGAAGTGATGCTTTGTTTTGCAGACAAATAACAAATAAAATATAATTTTTATATGAAATACAATAAAAAACTTTTAAATTAGACTTAAGTTACGATTAGTTGACAAATATTTAGTCGTTTTGTTTGTTAGCAATGAATGAATGAATGGGTTTTGAAAAAGTGTTGAAAAGAGTTGCGAAGAAGCGATAGATTGAGAGAATCGGCTCTGACTTGAGATCAGAGACAAAAGTGTTAGTAATGTTAGCGATGTTTGCGGTAACAACAGAATCACTCACTGACTACCAGTGCTCAGACAAGTGACTCGACTCGCGCAACATCCGCATCACTATTGCATACTCGGCCGATGCAATCCTGTGCTCTATGACTATACTGTTTAGATATCTCTGAGTAAATTAAAGCCAGAATTGTTATAATCGTAGCGCAGACTCAATCAGGTGTGAGACATGCCATACCAGTGCCGTACGGACTGTTAGTTTTTTGCTGTTCAATACAATGATAGTCAATATTTCTCTTACACTTCTCTCTTCTATTGTATTGAAGATCTATAAGAAGGGATGAAGTTTAGTGTCGGGAATGGGAGGGAAGGGAAGGAAATGAGAGAAAAGTTTATATATATATTTTGATACCTTTTTGGGCCTTAAAATGAAATTTATATAAATATTATGGACTTTTAGTTTAGTTTAGGTTTTGGTGTGAAAAATGTCGATATATTTCAATTCGTAATGAAATCGTTGTCCACAGAAAAGGACATTGTTTACGATGCGGTCAATCAGTATTAAGTGATTTCCAAAAAACAATTTCAAATATTTTTACACTTTTTTGACATTAATTTTTTTAAACTTTTGAAGTTAACAGGCTTTATTCAACTCAGTAAATAATCTTGCTTATAAAATAATTATTTTAAATATATTTTGAAGAAAACATTTTATTTATTAATATTTAGTTTATTTTAATAATAATAATAATAAAAAGAATTAGTTTTTAATTGAATAAACCCATATTTAATTAATTTTAATCTTGATAACTTAAAAGGTGCGATACTAAGATTCCAAGATTCATATAGCAGTATTTAACCTTTCACAATTATATAAACTGTACTATAATTGTTTTGAAAAAAGTATTGAATGACTTGAATTTGTCTAAGAGAAATGACATTGCTGATAATGTGTTAGATGAGTATGAAAGGGATCTGTATAAATCAATTGTATATGGTCACTAGTATTTTACCATGGTCAAATAGTTTTTTAATTATATTATTTCCAAATATAAATAACATATAATAACTGATAAAACAATGATTTAATATCAAACCAAATGTACAGTCGATTCAGAAAGTGCTGTCATTTATATCCAGTTACTAATGATTGTCCAGTCTTTCAATAAAATTGGGTTTAGTTTTGTTGTCAACATTTCATTGAATCAAATGAAAGGATTAGTTGAAGATTACGATTCAATGAATAATATTCAACAATAATTGGTTTGAAATTTTATTTTTGCAATCATTTTGTGTTTGAATTTCTGAACGAAATCTAAGGATTATTTGCAATGAATTTCAGTCAGAGTTAGAGAAATAAGAAAATTATATTTATTTCTATTGAATCCAACATTTATTCCCATAATTGAATGTCTGACTAATCCTTGAGGCAAACTATGGCTAAATACCAGTCAGAGCTGTCTTTAACAGGGGATTCATTGTTACTGTTGTGCAATAGTGAGCAAATGAACAAGATCAGTATTAAATTAGATTTAACCATTATTTGTATTTTCTTTTATAGTTATAAACAATTTTAGAAATTTATTTCAATTATTAAACTTTTGTTTTGTTTAGTGTATATAAAGTGTACTCTCTTTCCACCCTTTGATTCCTTGAGAGCACCGGTAGTTGTAAAGAATTTTCTGATGTTTTTTACATAAAATTAAAATATAATAAAATTTCAGAATTTTGAAACTTATTTCTTATATTTTTGTTAAAAAGTAATTAATTACTCAAAAATTACTTTTAAATAAATGAATGCAAAAAACTATGAATTATTTGTTAACTCTTTGATTGGATTTAATGCAAATGCAAAATATATTTTGTCTATATTTTCGCAAAAATTATAATTAATTTTATTTAACCTTTTCTTGTCATGAATTCAGCGATAATTTCAAAGATTTTTCTCATTATTTAAAACAAATTGTTTGGAATTCAAAGCGAAAGTTGAGATAAAGTGGAGAAAAATATTTAGTTTTCAAACGAAATGTTTTCACAGAAATTGGTATTGAGTTTTCAGTTTGAGTTCAGATAAGAAGAAAAATAGTGTATATTTTGGACAATATTTTAAAGAAAAGATGTCTTATCTGACTCTGATCTCTATCGCAATCATCAATTGTGTCCACAAAACACAACAACAAAAGACATTGAAATAGAAATAAAGGAAAGACTGATAAGAAAAAGACTATTATTTGTGACAGAAATGAACAAAAATATATGAAATAATATTTTGTGACTTAAATCGACGCCAAAATATATTTTACATTATATTTGATGTTTAAAAACAAGTTTTAACTTAAAATGAAATTTTATTTCTTTCTATAAATTATTGTTAGATTTCAACAGAATATTCTTGAAATGAGACCAAAATTTGATCAAATTGTTAGCACTCATAGCCTTCGGCTAAACCTCTTTATTTAGTGCTATATTTTGAGCCCTTTTCTAAGTTTTTGTTTAAAATATTTGTTTGTTTTTCATTCAAAACAATTTTTTGTGTTAAAACTGTTTTGAGTTTCTGTCTCTTAACATTTGAATTTATTTTTTTGTATACTTTAAACAAATATCTGAAGAAATAGTGTTTTCCTCTCATAATATAAGTGACAAATAAAGAGTCAAAAGTTTTTGTTAAGAAAAAAACATATAATTCTTTCTTCAAAGACGATAACATAAAGACATAAGTCTTGAATCAAAAAATAATTTCAAACATAAAATCAGAAATAAGTTTTTCATTTGTAATCTGAAAACAAAATTACATTTGTATTAAACAAATAAAAACTTGAAGTGTATATAACATAAGTGAGGCTTAAATGACAAAATGAAACAAAAAACTCATTCATATAAATGAAAAATTAATTCAAATAATAGTTTTTAAGTTTTGGTTTCTTCAAACTCTAACACAATTCAATCACTCAGGGGTTGGAAAAGGGGATCAAATATACAAACAATTATTATCCATATATTTACTCAAAATAAGACACAATTCAAACAAAAAGTCTTTTGAAAGACATAAATCATTGGCCAGTAATGGCATGTTTTGGGATCAATACTGGACACAAACACTAACACTTCCAACGGCGCAGTCAGTATCGACTGTTGGCCAGACATAAGACATGATGTTCTTAATGCTAAAGAATTCATTTGTCGGGCACTGGCTATCACTGGCTATCACTTCAATGACATTATATTTATTCTTCTGCTTCTGTACTCAATATATTTGTTTCATATATTCTCAGCTATTCTTATATGTTATGTATCATTGAGTGCATTGAATGCAAGACATTATCATTTTTTATGTCATTTTCTCTATTTTATTTGACAATTGAATTGTTAATACTATGGCATAGATTGCAATCCAAAACAACTACAGCTATAATAAAGGAAAGTTTGATTTCATTGTAGTTTCAGTTGGATTTTGGTTTTAAAATAACAAACAAATAAAGAAAATCTTTAAGAAATACAACACAAAGACTGAGAATTCCTGTGCGAAAGGAAAGTAGATTTTCTTCACTGGTGTTTGTCGTCAATAGAATATTCTGTTACTTGTATTATGAGATCAATGTCTGAACACAAGGAGATTGTTATTGAAAAAAGTGATACAATAATGAAAAATATAAGAAATGTTTCAAAAACTTCTGAATATTATTCATATTTCGCTATAAATTCCTATAAAATATTTTCAAGACTTTCAATATGTGACACAATTTTTTAATAAGTGTTTCCATAGAAGCCATTGATATGTGTATTGAAAATGAAATTCAATATTAAATGAAATATTCGTTGCAATTCTTGCCATCTATTTATGGCAATGGCCTGACAGGGGGTCAAATGAATTATGTGATGGGAATACAGAATATTCTATAAGGGGTTTGAATTCAATTTATAAAATTTATTCTTAAACCATAGATACTATAAAAATATTTGAATCAAATGGCGTTAATTCAATTGAAAATATTTTAGAGAAGACTTGATTACCCCCTGATTTATACTATATTAAAAAGAGGCTAAACCTGTGGCAATAAATCTGTTGAGAGTGAATGAAGTGATGAAAACTGATTGAATATATGTCTTGCGATGCCATCTGAAAGACGTTTTATAACAGAATATTTCATTAGCTTTATTCAGATTTCAATTTATCCTTGGTTATTATATTTTATGATTCACCTCATTATTTTTGTTACAACAAAAGTTAATTCATTAAACTATTGTTCCTCTTATGATATCAAATAAATAATTAAATGATAAAAATATCCCTACTTTTCACTGTACAGAGTATAAATAGGAATTATCATTAATCATAAAATCTTCCTGAACATAGTCTAGCAGTTGACGTTTTGTATACTATAAATGTCAATTGAATTTTTGTTTGACTCATAATCTGTTTTATAATTTGAAACTTAAATGTTTTCATGAATTAATTGTTTATTTTTGAGTTGAAATAGTGTTTAAATTTTCACTTAAACCGGAATATTTTGAATTCAAGTATAAATGCATTTCTGTTGTCATGAAATTAATGTATATTTTGTGAATGGTTTTAATCAATGTTGAAATGATTGATAGATTAAAAGACATAAAATCAATGTTAAGGTTAGAGAAAAACATTGCATTTTATGCTATCATATATTTGTCTATAACTCACAACACGTTAGGACCCAATGATTAGGTTATTGTGAGTGAAGTTTACGTCTATTTTTGGCATTAAATCCAACACTACTTGTAATGAATAATCAAATTCTCGTTTCTATTCATTCAATCGTTTCACTTATGATCACAATATCTGTCATTAGTTATGAAACAAAGATATATTGAATGAGATTTTTGGCAACACTTTAGTCATGTTTTTTGATTCATATTAATCGATATAAAACTAAAACTTATAATAAATTGAATTTTTATGTTATTATTATTAACGCATGAAAACCGTTGAATAAGTTTTCAATTAATTGTCTTTTCAGTACTTTTTATACTTTAATATCTTTTTTAACTGAAATATACATTAATTTTATTGTGAAAAACCCCTGAATTTAATTCAAACTTCAAAATCAATGGCAAATTTTACTCAATTTAAAGACGTCTTGAAAACCTGTCCCTACAATCCATGTCATAAAGTGGCGGTCCGTCATTTTGCACAGCATATTATCATCTGTGAGAGGGATAGTAAGAGTCCTATATTAAAGATCTGTCCATTTAATGCTTTGCATCGATTCCCTGAACATAAATACCAACAGCACCTCAGTCTGTGCAAAGACACCCGAGTAATGCTCCGGGAATTGGAGGCCAAACGTAAGATTCTCAACGATTGTGAAGCCGTTGTCAAAAGAGAGCCATTGGTTTCTACAGAGGATTGGGAGGAAGACGTCGTTAAAGGTCCGGGATATTTGGCTCCAGGTCTTGTTAGTAATACGGCAAACAAAGAAAGCGTTGGAAAAGAGTTTAAAATCAAAAATCATATCGAAATTCAAAACATGAAAAGATCGGAGAAAAAGGTTTACTATAAACAACTGGTGCTCAACAATAAAAAAGATAGAGAACTGAATGAACAACAATTAAAGCAAAGGATTTACAACATGTTTGAGCCCAAAGAGGAAAAAGTTGTTGTGGTTGAAGAAAAACACTTATGTGGTATCGGACGGGGATATAAACGACCGACCAGTCAAGGGATGAATCGGCAGACTATTGGATGTAATACCAAACGAGAGACTACTGAGGAGACCTCGAGTACCTCAAAACGATTTGCAACTAATTTTGATTAAATTTTATTTTAGTTTTGACAAACATTTTCTTATTTTTTCATTTCAACTCTTATTTGTATTTTTATAGCAATTATTACATTTTAACGACGATTTTAATCGGATTTTTAACTCAATGTTTGAATTCAACAACAATTTATTATTACATTAATTAATAAATACTTAAAATATGTAAAGCGAGTATTTTTAACCTTTCTTGAACCACCTCTTAAATATTATAGAGATCTTGATTGAATTGTAAACAGATTTTATCCAGAATATAACTAAAAATATAATTTGGTTTATGTTTACCTATAGATATAAACCCTTTCTTTGTTTTAATCAGATTTCAATCATTTATATATCAAAACCTCATTCAAAAGTAATATAACTTTATTAGCAATAGGTCTGAAAACTAATGGTAAGTACTCATGAAATAAATGTTTAATTTTATGAAATAAATGTTTAATTTCTTATTTCTTATACAAAAACAACATTCATATCAATAATGATAATCATTAAAGAGAAACAGTTTATAAAAAAAAGTTCAATGAATGGGAAAAGGATTTTAAAAGGGATTGGGTTATTCACTGATAAATAATTCAAAGGAGAAGACAATAGTTTTGTTCAAACTTTTATTGCATTAAAATATTTTTCACTAATAATAGTCAAAAGTTTTAAAACATTTGTTTGAAAAATAAATGAGTGTTTTGGAGAGAAAACAAATTAAAGTCAGAAATATATAAACATTTTCAGACATTTTAGACATAAATTAGTGAATTAGACATAATTTAAATACTAGTTATACGACACAAGGGATTAAGGGATGGCAAGGAATGGTAGGAATTATATGAAAATCATATATTAATGGCACTAATGTTTCGTTAAGTCAAACAAATGAATGTATTTTTACTCAAAAGTTATTTATGTTTTCGTTTACTTTTCAGTTGAAGTATTATTTCATTGAAATTTTCAGCGAATGTATATATTTTTGAACAAAATTTTGATATAAATTGTAATAAAAATAAATGAAAATTATTTTTGCAGAAACTTTTGTACAATTTTATAGTCATTTGTTATACTATTAGTGGAAATCCTATTCACTGTTAATTGCATTGAATATGAATTTTATTAAAAATTGTCTCTATTTTTGGGAAACGTTTTCATCCCTTAAGCTATTTTAGGGACTCATGAATACAACAGTCGTTAGAGTTTACACCAAATGATATGCAAATCACATATTTTCGGTGACGATGTATACTAAGTGTAAACTAAGGGGTTGTGAGTATTTTAATTAAGATTAGGGAGAAGTTATGTAATGCAATGTATTATTCAATTTTTTTGCGGCAAAAATTCATTTTCAATATTTTGCTAATTATCTCAAATGATTGGATTCAAGGGTTATATAAGAAATGATTTGACATTAAATTGAAAGCGCAGTCGACTCTGAAATATTTAATTACTAAATGCAAGACTTAATGAATGTTTTAAGGGGTAAATAAGGGGTGAATATCAAACACATTAACTCATATAATGATTGGATATTTTATTTTAACTATTTTATGCCTCAATAAGAAAATTGAATTAAAAATTGATTTTCATTTGAGTCTTGTTTTCATTTTCTCTTATTTCGTGTCTTTTGTTTTGAACGACGACTCAAATGACTTAACAATTATAACACTCGTTAACAATGACTAAAAACATGACTATTATTGACGATATTATTAGAGTTTGTGTTTAATCTTCACTCAAAATGACTGTATTTTTTAGTTAACGAGAGGATAGTGTTTGTGTTTAAACAGTCATTCATTACATTGTTTACAAAAATTGTGTTTTAACTGCAAATTGACTTAAAATGTAGTTTTGCTTTACATTAGAAAAATAGATTTCATTACATCATTGTCTACTGGGGTTACCAACTATAAGTGGCACAGGGAGTGGACAGAGATTAGAAAGCCGTTATGTTTTTTATTAATTATCTTTAAACATATTTAGCAAGGTGGTTGTTACTATATAGTTATTTTAAGAAAATTATACACTTTAAATTAATTTTATTTTTAAACTGTGATATTTGTAATTGTTTATGTATTAGTTATCTTGGTGATATTATACAGTATTTAAGTTCTTTAATCGTTGATTGAATATCTTTATATAAAATAAAATAAAGTGAGGGGTCGTTTTTGTATTAAATACAGTATTTGATTTTTAATTTAAGTTTTTCAAAGAAACTAAAATACAGTATAGTTTGATCGTGGTTTCAATTATCATCACTAGATATGACTTATTTTTATCAAAAAATGATCAATTGTTTAAAATAAATGAACTTTTGTTTAACTTCAACTCAAAACTTATTGAAAATAAGACTAAAGTTTGAAATACTTTCAGATATTGTTAAAGAGGTTTCACTTTCACAACAATTGAAGTGAAAATTATATTTACTTTTCTCTTAAACCAACTTTAAAATTGGGTTTCAATTGAAAATTCATTAAAAATAAAAGTTTTATAAAATTGAAAGCATTTATGAAATGTAAACCAATTTAATCATAAATTCAATTATGAAATACAAGAAAAATGTTTTAAATGATTATTGAATTCATTTATATTTGAAAACATTTTCAATTCAAAACATTTTTTATATTCAAGTCATTAATCATTTGAAAGTAATTTTAAAATTTAATTAAAATTATGTTATTTTCAATAATTGTGTTATTATTTGCGCTAATATTTCATCCCTTTATTGAGAATTAAAATAAATTTAAAAATATGTTCAATTAATTTGAAATTTATTGTCAATTTTGTGAGCAAACAAAGAGATAAAAATTTATAACCCCCTTAAAACAGGGGTATATCTATAGGCAAATGTATAAAAGTTATATTTTTATACAAATTTTGTAATATTTGTGATAATTATTTGAAAACTGATATAAAAATTACAATTTATGACAATTGTCTTCAACACTAAAACGTAGACAGAGTTTGAGAAAAGTACTAAAATTGGGATAAAATGTCTGAATATTGGGATTTAATGTATGAAAACATTTGTCATTTGTTGTCACACTTTAAGTGATAAATGGATTCAATTTATGCTCAAAAAACAGATATACATAAAGAGTCTGTACTTTCCTTTGAGTTAACGTTTTTAGCAATTTATAGGACTTTCAATATATTACTGAATGTTTGGCCAAATTATGTTTCACTACTAATAGAGAAAGATTTTGTGTTTGAAATATTTCACTGAAAAGTCTATTTCAAAGCTATTTTTCAGAGTTTTAAAATTGGATCAAATTTTTCACAATAAAACTCTTGATTAAACTGATCTGGATCTGAAGTAAGCTAGTTCTCTGAATGCAGGTGGAGTCAGAAATAAGGGTTATTTTATTTATGTTAAATTCAGTGATCAATATATAGATTCAGTGATAAAATCAATAAATTGTTTCTCAATTTCTTTCTTTGAGTTTCAGTTTTGAAATTTGCAAATAAAAAATACTAAACTATAGTTTAAAATGAAATACAAAACCCTTTTATCAGATTAAAAATCAAATTGCGATAAAAATTAAGATTTATTTTGCGATAAATTTTAATAAAACTCAGACCAAAACTGATACCGAAATGAAAGCTAAGAGAGAAAAACGTGAAAAAGCTTTTCAGAAAAAAATTTGATTAAAAATAAATGAATTATTTATTGAATAAGAGGTTTGACTTTGGCTTTGATTGAAACGATTTTTTATTCAATTTTCTGTACTTTTATTCAAAGATTAAGATTTTTTTCTTAGATTTATAGACCCCTGAAAAGACTCTTCTCTACAGAGCTATAGATCTTTGAGTTTGGCCTCAATTTGTAACAAATTATAAGATTTTCGTTACATTTTATGATATATTTTGTTAAATATAGAGATAATAAATATGTATAAACCAGTTATCGTACAAAAAGGGTGGAGGGGTGGGGAAGGGAGCAAAAAACTGGTGGCAACACATTCAGGGCTAATCCATCATTTTATTGTATAACCCCCTTAAAGAAGCCTATCATCAATCATAAGACATAAATCTCAGCCAAAAATTATTTTCTCAGCCAATCGTTGAACTCAAGAGTTTGTGTTTCACTCGTTTTGATTTGTGTTACTGTAGTTTGACATCAGTGGCCAGAGAGGAGGTCATGGAAAGGGTTGTGGGAATGGCATATCTATACCATATGCTCATCAGTGAATAGGTTTTCATTGATTTTATGAATTAGTTTTAAGCAATTTTATGCATTTGTCATGTTTTGAATGTTTGATAGGCTTTGATCCCATCCTTAGGCCATCTCTGACTGAAAGGCAATTATTATAATTAAAATAATGTTATTTTTGTATTGAATTTCTCTCCACTCGACTGAAAGTCTGATCCAATAATGGGTTAATAAAAAAGTGAAAGCAAAACATGTTTTCATTGGATTTGTTGTCACAAACATATAAAAAGTGAGAGAAAGTGGTTCACAGTTGGCATAAAAATGACAAAATTATATACAAAAACCAATTTTTCTGTTTCTTATTATTGTTTATCAAAACACAAAACAATATTATTTTATATATATTTTATTCATTTTTTTTTGAATTAAAACAAACTTTTTCTAACATTTTATTCAATACTTTATTTCAATACAAACAAAATCAAAGTCTCTATGAGTTGAGTCGTCCATCGATTAAATGATTTGAAGGTTTTGTTACTTTTCAGTCAACTCTTAAGTCTCTCTCTCTCTCTCTCTCTCTCTCTCTCTCTCTCTCTCTCTC